>JASGXE010003958.1:0-26289 GCA_030068105.1 Sinentomon sp. SZTP_YWyxl | reverse complement strand
GGATTACCAAGGGAACGTTGAGGTATTCTGGTGACCGCATTGTATGCTTTCTTTGGAAGTTCTTGGATATCCCCGGATGCTTCCTTTGAGCCGCAGATAGTCCTGATGCATAACTGTCATGCTTCTTTTGATTTGCAGAAATACCTTTCATGTTTCCTTTTTTTGCAGAAAATCCTGATGCAAAACATACCTGATGCATAACTGTCATGCCTCTTTTGATTCGCAGAAAAACCTGATGGGTTACTGTCATGCTTCTTTTGATTTGCAGAAAAACCTGATGCAAAACTGTCATTTTCCTTCTACTGACGTAGGTGATATTTCAACGGCTTGGAAGCGGTCCCTTATAGTTCCCATCTTTAAAAAGGGTAAAAAATCAGACCCGTCAAATTATCGTCCTATCAGTCTCCTGAGCACATGTTCTAAAATTCTTGAATTTCTTATAGCGGCACATATTCGGGAATTTCTTGAACGCAATAAAGTGCTTTCTCCTGCTCAACATGGGTTTAGGCCTGGCTATTCGTGTACGACCCAGCTTGCAGCTTTCGTGCAAGAAGTTTCCTTTGTGCTGGATTCGAGATCCCAAGTTGATGCGGTAGCTATTGACCTGGCAAAAGCCTTTGATAAAGTTGATCACAATTTGCTTGTCCACAAATTGGCCAATCTGCAACTTGATCCGAAAATTGTAACCTGGATTCGGGGATACCTTACAAATAGGGTTCAATCCATCAGGATCGATGGGCATGTGTCAACTACTATCCCGGTGACTTCAGGTGTCCCGCAAGGAAGCATTCTCGGGCCCCTTTTGTTCGTTCTCTACATCAACGATTTGCCTAGCCTTGTGAAATGTAAAGTTCGGTTTTTCGCGGATTGTTTAATGTATGCTAAGGTTGATAGCATTTCAGATTGTTTGGCTTTGCAGGCGGACCTTAATGTGTTCGCCACATGGTGTACCAATTCAAACATGGAAGTTAGTGTAGGGAAATGCAATTCTATTACCTTTGCTACAAAACGATCCCAGTTGAGTTATCCATATTCCCTGTGTGGCCTCCCACTGACTAAACGCTCTGAGATAACCTATCTTGGTGTTATTCTTGACAGCAAGCTTAAATGGCAGTCTCATCTGACTCGTATTGCAGCAAAGGCAAATTCTGCTCTTTATTTTATAAAACGGAACTTCAAGAAATGCCCACGTAAAATCCGAGATCTTGCTTACAAAAGTCTCGTTCTGCCAATAATGGAATACGCATCCCCTGCATGGGATCCATTCCTCTCAACAAACTGTCACATCTTGGAGGCAGTCCAGCGCCGTGCTGCGAGGTTTGTTATGGGGGATTACGGGCGCACGAGTAGTGTCACTCAAATGATGATCTCTCTTGGTTGGTCATCCTTGGCAAATCGCAGGAAAGTGGCCAGGTTGCTTGCACTATTTTTGATAGTATCCAATGTTGGTGGATGGGGTGAGTTGTTGGTCCATGTGAAGCAGCCACATTATTATTCTCGCCGTGACCATAATTATAAAATCAGGTTGCTAAATATCGAAAAGGACGTTGGGAAATTTTCTTTTCTTCCTAGAACTATAGCTGAGTGGAATCAATTGCCGGCATCCACCTTCAATCTCCCTTTAAGCATTCCTATTTTTCAACAACGTCTATCTGATTATTTCTCTTGAATCAATGTCAGGTTTTATGCCATTTTCATGGTTTCTGCTGCTAAATACTTAGCGATTGCATACCTACGTATTTTTGTTTGTTTTTCGGATATAATTTTGCCTTTATCTCTGATTGTTGTAATAATTGTAAAACGTTGATAGGGGGGCAACCCCAAAATTAAACGATTCAATTCAAATTTACACAGGCCCCTACCAGTGATTATTCGGGCTGCTCTTCTCTGGACACCTTTCATTTTTTATTTTCGCATCTTCGGCTGAAGTTTGGGTTACACTTGGGAAGCACTCACTACCACCGCAACCCACCGCAACCACCGCAACAACCGCAACCGTCGCAACCACCGCAACCGCTGCAACCACCGCAACCACTGCAACCACAGCAACCACCACAACCACCGCAACTCCAGCGGCTGCCTTCCGAAACCACCGCAACCCACCTCAACCACCGCAACCGATTCGGTTCGTACCTGGGATTCATTATTTGTTTTAGTTTGGTTTGATTTTGTTTTTTATTTTTTATTTTTAATTATTTTTTATCGATTTTCAATTTTCCATTTCTTGTATTTTTGGCATTGTTTACTTGTAAGATTTATTCGTATCAGTCGGGCAGGTTACATCAATGCATTGCTGTACAGTTACATCAATGCAAGCTGACTGCTTACTGGCACAGTCATTGTGTCAGATTGCTGGGCTGCATATACAGGACTGGACAACATTTCAGCACATTGAGCGTACGTGGAGGGATATGAAGAAGCACCTGACAAGAGGAAGCGCTCGGATCGACAACTTTTCTAGCCGTCTGTGCGAATATCTCTGGAGAAGGGAAGCTAAAAGAGTCGGGCGGCACCCTTTCATGAAACTTATGGCAGACATTCGAGCCATTTTCGATTTTTAATCGATTTTCTTGCTGTATTTTGACATTGCTTCGATATTTAAACGGAAATCGATATCGTTCAAACGATAAAAAACCTAGATGTGTTTCAAAAGTTATTTTCGGTCAGTTTTGTTTTATGGGTTTGTTTTCGTTTTCTCAATGAGTTTCAAGGAACCTTTGAAATATCCTGCATAGTTATAGAACATAAGCAAATAAAGGCAAAAATAATAAGAAGGCCTAAACGGGCAACCACCCAAAAACAGCACAATTATGAACAAGGAATCCCTGGTACGAACCGTACCTATCGGTTGCGGTGGTTGCGGTGGTGGAGGTTAGTTGCGGTGGTTTCGGAAGGCAGCCGCTGGAGTTGCGGTGGTTGCTGTGGCTGCAGTGGTTGCAGTGGTTGTGGTGGTTGCAGCGATTGCGGTGGTTGCGACGGTTGCGGTTGTTGCGGTGGTTGCGGTGGGTTGCGGTGGTAGTGAGTGCTTTCCAAATGTAACCGAAGTTTGCTTCAGACTTCTCAAGCTCGTATATCCCATTTTGGACGAAGCTCTGCTGATGGTGGAGTCTAAGCACTCCACGAGATCGGTGCCCAAAAAAGAAATGACGAAAGGTGAAATGAGGAGCATTGATCGCCACTGTTTTTTATTCGGTTGCAAGTCGTCTGCCAGTGACTCCCAAATGAAGATTGAAAATATCTTTCCCTGTTTGAAGAAAATCCAATCTTTTTATTCACCGGCCAAAACACAATAAGCTCGAAAGCCTGTCAGCATCAACCAATCACGTGGCTGATTATTCAGGGCTTTGGCACTTGTTTCAGCAAGTGTTTCTGGTAACAAGTGATGGCCAAAATCGGATCATGGGTGACAGGAGAGTGGATCAACTATTTCTTCTTTCTCACAAATGGCGACTTGTCTCCCTGTGTCTTGTCTCCCGCTTGTCTCCCTATGCCTTGTCTCCCCCTTGTCTCCCTCGGTTGTAAGGAGAAGTCACTGCAAGAGACTTCACGCATGCAGTTTCTGTCACTATACCAAATGCATCAGGAGGCATCTTTAACTTTGCAACAATGGTGCCTTGGACCTGAATTACATAACCGATTAATCAAATTCAGCCTTTATCACATTTAGTTCGTGTTGGATCATCCCGAATGAAAAACACGGATCCTACTTATATTGCAGCCCGATTTACTCCAGAAGATATACGAACAGCGAATACTCTGAAGTGAACTCGGAGGGAAACTTCTCTTCATTAAACAACTGAATAAGCTGGAGCGAAAACTTTATCGATTCAGCATTGAAATCAAAGTTTTGCTCCATGTTTGAATGGAGTATAGCATGAAGAATTCTCGGCTTGCATCTTCCAGTGAAATGCAGTGTTGACATCTTTGGGGTGCACTGAGCGTGTTTACTATAAAGAGAAAGGCGTCTTTACAGATCCCGCAACCTTGTTCAGCGGTTGGTGTCAAGAAGTGCGAAATCCGCACACTTCGGTGAGACATTTCCGGATGCCATAATTTAATAACGAACAGCTTTTTAAATTTTTTGCTTTTATTAATCCAGAAGTAAAAGAAAGCATTCCACCAGAAAAGAAAACAAAGAAAAGACCTGCAGAAAATGATTAAAATCCCAAAGTAAAATCACACCATTGCAAAAATGGTGTCGTAGGAAGTAGTTCAAAGTTTCGGTTGATCAAGGCCTCCATGTCGACGATTAAGATGATCGGTCTGTCTTCCAGTGGTCGGTCGGTCTATCGACAAGGGCCTGCAAGAGAAAAAATGATAAGCGATTGCTGAATAAAATGGCTCAAGCATTGAAAGACGGAATGCGGAAAAAAATATCCACTTTCATATCCACTTAAAATAACAACTTTGGATAAGAGCGTACGCAGGCACCTCAACGCCAATCTGTATTGTTCTAGTTTCACTGAATGGCAAAAAACCTGGAACCATCGCAAACAAAACATGAATTTGCAATGAAACACTGAATAAAAACCCAAAGAAAGAAGTTGCAGCAATGCCTGCGAGGGATGTGCTGCAATTTCCACGGAATTGGATTTTCTCAACCATCTCCGATGCTGAAAGGGGCAATCTGAAAAGAATATGAAATGTGAACCATTTGGATGAACAAATTAATTTTCCACCTCTCCGTATAGAGAGTACTAAATTGAAGTCCTTCGAAAGCCATGCATGATCACTCATCTGGGACAATTATGTAAAACCCTCAAACCATTTGAAACCGTGTTAACCTACTTTTCTACAGACCTGATTGACTAGAAGAGAGATGATATCAATGTATCCATTCTCTTCTCTCTGGCCTCAGCCCCTTCTGACGATGATGACTCCCAACCTTCAGATTGCATCGTGACTCCTTTAGTCGCGCCCGATCCTTGCTTTGCTTGCACAGGGTTGCCACCGTATGCAGCTGCAGTGGTGTTCCCTCCATAACCAGATGCGGTGACGCCTCCGTAACGAGCTACAGTAGGGTTGCCTCCATAATCATCTGAGATGGTTTTGCTTCCATAAGCAGCTGCGGTGGTGTTGCCTCCATAACCAGATGCGATGCTGATGCCTCCATAACCAGCTGTGGTAGGGTTGCCTCCATAATCAGCTGAGATGGTTTTGCTTCCATAAGCAGCTGCGGTGGTGTTGCCTCCATAATAAGACGCGCTAGGATAGCTTCCGTAACCAGTTGTGGTGGAGTTGCCCCCATAACCAACTCCGGTGTTTGCCGGCATCTGGGACTTCGTTGAATTCCCAATTTCGGCAGACACGCTTTTGGCCTTCTTCTCCTTGTCAAACTCTGTCTCGAGATCACTTTCGCCGTCGCTTTCGCTCTCGTACTCGCTGTCGCCGTCGTCCTCAATCTCAGGCGTCATCACGTCGTCAACGTTCTCATGAAATTCGTCGTCATCCTCGTCCACAGAACGCTCAGCCGATTGCTCTTCTGACCGGGTCTTCTTCACCGAAGTCTCCTCTCCATCCTCACTGCTCACTGTCTCATGCTCGATCACTTTGTCGTGTCGGTCAGAACCGTCTTTGATCTCCCCGTTCTGTTCCACGGTGTCGATCTGAGTCGTTGACGAAGTATCGAAACCATCATCGTCTTTGTTGACCGACTTCTGTTCAACATTGTACGTCGAAACGTCGCCTACCTGGACGATGTTGACCTTAACGCTGTCGTCCTTGTTCACCGACTCGTCACCACAAGCATCGTCAGAGCCATCGTCGACGCTAACCACGGATAGATTGATGTCTTCCTTTCGGACGTTGATCGTATTTTCATCATCCGATTGCAACTTCCACTCGTCGCCGTCGCCGACGTCGTCAGTCGCGTTCGGGTCGACGCTAACCAGAGACAACTTGATGTCGTCCTTGTGCACTTCTTTACCCTCCGTATCCACATCCTCGCCAACAGGGACATCGCCCATATTAGAGACGTCCATCACCGACATGTCGACCTGATCTTCATGTACCTTGACGGTGCTATCGTCATCGACAACGGTGTCGGCCAAAGATTCAGGAAGTACCTCGTCGCTCTCGTCTGCATCGAGGGCGTACTCTTTCTCAGTGTCCTTCACCTTGGTGATGCTGACGCCCCCATCCACCTCAGGCTCAACGATAACCTGCTGCTCGCCGTCCGCATCAGCACCCTTGGCGAGGTCATCCTCAAGCATCGACATCATCTCCTGGATGGGGAAGTCGTCGTTAAGGTTGTCTGACGCATTGTCGTCGATGTGTTCGACGATATCCTTGGCGTTGTCAAACATCTCATCAGTCTGCGCCAAGTTAGGCACATCCTCCTTTTGAGATTTCTCTTCCGCTTCTGTCGCCTCCTCTCCTTCCCATTCGCTTAACCCCACAATATCCTTCTCCTCCTTTGCCTCGTTTGAATAAGGCTTCAGTACAGTATACTCCCTCTCCCCCCTTAACAAGCGTCTTCTCTTCGCCGTTCTCGCCCGCAACAGGTGTATTTACACTCGGATATAGGCTCTGGTAGATATTCGTGGTTCCACCATACGGTGCTGAAGCAAACGCACCATACGAGGACCGAATCGGGCCTACTCCTTGACCAGAAAAGAGTTGTTTCAACTGGTCGTCCAGCCCCTCTTCCTCGAACTGTCTCTGTCTCCGCGCGCCCTCACCACGATCGGGTTCGGTATCAGTCTCTCTGATAATGAGTCCCAGAACATCTTCCAAAGCATCTTCCACAGCTATTCTCTCCACTTCGTCAGCCAAAGCTCCTATCACAGCCATCTCCTCGATCGTCTCCACATCGGGGACATCACCTTCCAAAACTTCAGCGGAAAGGTCTCCGATTTCCTTGTCGTCAGAGAGTGACAGTGATCTTCGACCATGATGCGTCTCGGTGACCCGGCGACTGTCGCAAAAGCCAAAGACAGGATGAGAAACCTCCTTGCAGCAAACCAAGCCATTTCAGCTGGCCAAGTAAAGAACCAATAGGAACCCCAAATCAGAAAGAACGGACTTCGACTTCCCCAGACAGTACCGTAAACTTCGACTCTGCCAGACCTTATCACCCACTAAGAATCGTAAGAATTGCAAACTGTTGCAAAAAGATTGTTTGAAGTACCTTTCAGAATTACAACCAAAAGACAGACAATGTTGTTACGTTCCTCCAATGTACGAAATATATCGAATCGTGAATCGTGATCGAATCCAGTGTAAAGAAACAAAATAAATCTACTCCACGATTTGTTCGAGCTCTGGAGGCTGCTTTTATACCCCAAAATCGCTGTTTGCTTTCGTCGGTCCTAATGCACACGGCCTGTGGATTTGACTCATAGCAAGGCCGCCCTCCAAACTGGAGAGGTATGGACCTACGCATTCAGCACGAGAGGTGATTCCAGGCAAGCTCGTGCCATTCGGTGCCTGGCACCGGTTAAGAGACCACAAACACTTGGAAATATCAACCTCCCGCTTCTCCAATGCGACGTTTAAATGGTGGATAGTTCCAAAAAATTCAGCACCCACGTGTAACCAGGCCTTTAGCCAGGACTCGGTGACTCTATGATTCACTGCTCTGTCGAATCGAAGTAAAAAGCCCATTTAAGACCATTGCAATTATGGGGATTTTTAAAAGCACTCTCTATTGTAGGCCCTGATGTTGTGTGTCATAAGCCAAATTCATCCACAGGAATAGACCCACAGAAATACATCCACAGAAATAGATCACGGCGATTACTCACTTGGTCTCGAAATTATCATAGCTAAAATAGCTTTGATTTATTGGGAATCCGGATTGGAAATAAATTCAACATCCTGGATATTAAACTCGATCAGGCCCTATCAAAAATCCTAATAGAAACAAGACTTTGCGTAAAATCTCAAGCTTTTCCCGTCTTTGCTACGATTAGAAGAAAAGATCCCCAGTTGACCATCATCGCAAACACATGAAAAAGCATCATCCATGTCGACTTCAATGAGAACTTCCTTCGTGTTTGTCGTGGTACACAAGCATCCCTCTAAGTCACGTCTAGGACAATTATAAACAAATTGTCAATTTCCAGGTCAGGCCACAAATTTCAATCTCTTGGTGAAAATTGACACCAATTGATCGAAAAACTGACAGAAAATGAATCTGTCACCATAATTGCCCGTCACCAACGTTCTCCTCCATTTTCAGTTGGACTCAGTTCTCCTTTCTCATGCCGTCAGAAGGGATCCAACCCCTTCTCTCATGCATTTCGATCGATTTTCTGGCGAAAAATTTCTCAATGCATCATCGTGTTCCGGGGGTTAAAAGATGACCGGTTTTCGTTCGATTCGGAGTCAGCTCTGCTCGTGACGTCACCGCGAAACATCATTTTATTGACTTTATGGCGCTTTATTTTCAGTATGGTTGAAAATTGAAACTTAAGACGAACTTATGCATGATAGATTGGGCAGGCAACACTATGATCGCATTCTTCGCCAAATGAATCTGCTGCTTTTTGTAAAACTTGATTAACGTGAATTTCATGTGGGGCTATTTTTCAAATATGCGTTTGAAGAAAGTTCGGGACGATGGACTCGCTACACATTTTTCAGTGCGTTTTCTGATAAATTCTTTCTGTAGATCATACGCAAGTAAACTGAGTCAAACCAATCTGTGGAAGACACAAGCAATCCCATTCCGGAAAGTAATTCTATCCAACCGGAGGAAGCTGCGTTTCTATAAATTGCTTCAAGGAAACACCCATTTATGGGTCTAACTTGTGCAACAACCATGATTTTTGGTCGTATAGTTCTGACTGAAAAATGTTGATTATTCATAATTGATAAGGACTGATGCGCGAATGGTTTCGCTGATGATGTGTTTGCTGAATGTTTTATGAGTGCCAGCCCACCACTAGAAAAAAACAGACCCTTTGTGCATGGACGAATGCGAAGATCCAGAGCATCTCACGGCGAAAATCGAAATATTGCTACGAACGTTTTTTTTTCGGGGGCCATATCACGAAGACAGTACCGTGCCAGGGAACGTTCCAGCCACGTTGATGGCCGGTGAAGAGTAACATGGCCGCAACGTACTCTGCAGATTGAGGCGATGGATGCGCCAGTGCGAAATTCATTTCTGAAAGGTTCGTTGAGACATGTTGCCACCATACGCATAATGGTGGGAAGGGTGTTGAAAATAAAGGGAGACAAATTTAAGCTCCATCGATTTGCAAACAGTTCGTGTGAGTGTGAGCGACAGCTGGGCATGTCGGTGGTAAAAGTTTCCAAGTGAGAGAGACCTCCAAGTCGTGGCAGCTTTCGAAGACCATCGTTATTATTCCTATTGTCACTAACACTCGCAGCACAAGTCAATAGCCAATTCGGTGGATAGATATGACGGGAGAATTTGATTTCTATGCACGACCAAGGTAAATAGAAGGCCTTGAAAGGTAAATAGAAGACCTTCCATCTACCTTGTGCGCGACGTTGCTCATTTCCGTTGTTGCGGAGGGTGCATCCATTTGTTCAATTGGCCATTGAATTTGATGAGGTGTAAATGATAAAGGGGCAGGAAAAAGGGGCTGCTCATGTCTTCCATCAAAGCATCTTTTGAATGAACACCCAGTATTCCATCGAGATTAGGTGCCTGGCACTGCCTGGTACGACCATTTTTATTTTCGGCTTTGGTTTAGTGCAGTCGCATAACCTAATCTTATTTTTACAATGGCTTTCTGTGAAAAGGAGCCTCAAACAGCCTGGCACGAATAATTGTCTCGGTTGCGCATTGCAAGCCTGCTGCCGATAATTGCTTCGAGCTGAGTGTATTTGACGGTTGCATGAGTCTCTTTTCTAAAACGCCAAAGGAAAAGAGCAACCATTTGCTTTTGGAAGCAATCCCAAACAACAATGCTATAGGTGTGTTCGAAAAACGAAAAGATTTGTGCATGGAAATCAAATTTACACCCTCAGTAAACGACATCATGAAATCGCACATGGTAACAAAGTTAGATCAAGATCACACCTCATTACAAATCAGTACAAATCACATTACAAATCCAAAGCGGGGTCTGGAGCGCCAGTTTCAACTGGCAGAATCCCTGGCAGAGGGACAAAGGCGCTTTATTGAAACAGCACAATAAAAAGACCATTATCCATCAAAAATGTTCATAAGACAGAGAAATTTCAGTCTCAGCTAATGTCAAAAGATTACAAAGCCTTGAAAATTCTATTGGAAGAAGAGGCGCTTGCATTGGCAGGAGAAAAGAAGGTAGGTTTAGCGAAGAAACCAAACATTCAAATTGCTTCCGAAATTCGTGCTGTTCAATTTCACCGACTTGCATATGCCGGTGTGGACTCCAAGACTGGCAGCGTTGTCAGAAGGCTCCTGTTTGGGCTTGCTTCTGGACGGCAAGAGCGGCGCCTGACCAGGAGCTAAGTTCCAGGCGGAGCAGGCGCCGACTCCTGCTGGGGGGAATGAAAGGGGTTTTCCGCCAAAAGTCACCTCTTTTGCTAATGAAAAAACACTGCGCTTCGGGACAACTGTTACGTGCGAAGCGAAAAGTTGTTTATTTTATTGCGATCCGATTGTTCTTTTTGATGATGTCTCTGGCGATTTCTTTATCTTCGCTTTTTTCCTTTGTGAATTCGTTTCTTGTGATTTCTCTTTGGATTTTCCGTCTGATTTCTTTGTTTTCGTTTGTGTTTGTCAAAATGTCCACTTTGGCTATGAGCTGCTTCATGCTACTTATATTTGCTGTTTTATTTTGTTGGTGCTGTGTCGCAGCATCCACCACCCCTGCTCTTCCAGGAAGATCGAGGTGTGCTATCCTCCCCATTCCAATTCACACCTGAAGTTCTTCAAGGACGTAAGAAAGGAGTGGTCTTGACCTGTGGCCGCTCCATTCTTGTGGAGGTCATTCGTCTCATGGGCTCAATTCACGTTGATCCAGAGGGCACATTTGGACCAAATACAGGCTCCTTTTTTTAGCAATGACCTGGCAATATTTTATGAACTTTAACTGGTCAACTAGTTACTCGCAGAATTACGATAGTTTTGGTATCAATCGGTATGCTGATGCGCTTGGCAACCTGGGCTGGTGGTAATGTTTGGTAGGCGAGTGTCGGCGATTCGGCTGATGCCAACGGCATCTAAATTTGTCAACTTTATAGCGGATTGGATATGGTTTGCTGCAGAAAACTTTCCGCCAGTGAGCTCGACTGAAATGATCACCTGTATTTTTTCGCAATTCATGAAAACGGTCTTTGCGCTTCAACGGCCATTTCCACTGACCTTGTCCTCCAGTGAGATGAATTATTTCATGGACTGTTCCATATTCCATTTCATATTGCTCACTTTTAGCTCTTATCGACACCAAAATTTCATGAATCCGTCCAAAACGTCTGCTGCAATTAAGGCAAGATGCGACGTGCCTGCGTAATTCACTAAGAATGGCGATGGGATTCGGCGCAAACAGCAAAATAGCCGACTTTTCTCCAAATGTCCGCGGGTGCACTTCGCTGCCGTTAAATGTGCCACACTGGCTGGCCGATGTTCGTCTCGCTTTTTGAATGTGTTGGGAGATTTACTCTCCAAGAGAAATCGACAAACAATGTTGGACTCTGGTTGGATCCTGTACATCAGGTGCAACGGAAAATGGGCTGGAATCCCAGTTTTAGAAGTGTTTGCAAGCCGTGTTTTAGAAATGTTTCATAAAATATTTAATTGAAACAGCAAAAAATGGTTGTAAATCTCTGGTCACTCATTTTTTCTACCACGTAGCCTTTCTTGAGATGTGTTGATTCAGCAAATCTTTTAACGGACCCTAAAAGTCTGCGAGTACCAAGGGGGGAAGATTTGAAAAACCTGAATACACTTTTAAGAGTTTCCTTGCCGCTTTTTCCCTGTGTCCGGCATTCAGTTACTTGCAGAGTTGCTTCGTCTGGAAGTAAAGCCTGCACCAAATTATGCAAACCAAACGAGTTTCAGCAGCAAGGCCATGGTACGTTATACCAGAGTGCAGCCAATTTTTCTTTCAGTTTTAATTTCGGTTGGAGTCGTGAATCACATCACACCACAGAAGGTTCACACTGGTCAGCTTCGCGAAGATCAATAAAAATTTGCTTCTTTGCGTTGAAAATTGGCAAATTGGGATACTTGAGACTTTTCTTGCCTGGTTTGTGTAAAGGAGCGTCATTTCAGGTTTTCGCAGGTTTTGTTCAATTAAGGATCTGAGCAGTTGGGGGTCGAAGAGGCTCTGCCAACCTGCAATTAATGTCTTTGGCGAGTCCCAGTGAGGGCCCGAGCCCCTGACAGATGGGTCTGAAGAAATTTTGACATTTGAGGTCCATTTTGTGTGCAACATTAGTGTTCTGGAGGCGAAATTTCCTACCTGGGTATGCCAAAAGCACAAGATGACAGGGGTGCAGCAACCCTGCTTACACTCTAGACCACGTACTGAAAAATCATCTTAAAATAAGACGGCAGATATCTGAAACACTGTTGTAATCTCTAAGTTTAAGACAAGAACGAATTATTAAGATAAAAAAGCGTCTGAAAATATTTAAGATGGGTGGAAATGTTTAATCCTGACTTACAATTTTCTCTTAATTTGAATTTGGAATCTTAAATTAAGATAATTCATGCGAATTTAAGATTTTCAGACAGTTTTCGCCTTGTCTGCACCATCTAAAATTTAAGACAGTTTGCGCTGTCTTAATTTAAGGCAACTGCTGTGCTATCTTAATTTAAGACAGCAATGTGCCGTCTTAAATTATGGGAAGTGAGGGCGAAAATGTAAGAAAACAGAAAATTGGAAGTGATATGAGGAAACATAACAGTCGTACGAAGGTGGCACTCTAAACGTTTTGAGACTCAGAAACTGGAAATATATTTGATAGTTTTAGATTACGAATTTTCAAAGCAGTCCCCTCCAACATTTAAGCACTACTGCAATCGGACTTTCTACAGGTCAAAAGCCTCACGCCAGTCGCTTTTTTACACGGTGTCAAAATAAGATCTGATGGCAACATAAATCTCCTCTTCTCTTGAAAATTGACGACCTGGCGAATGTTTTCTAGATTTACGAAAAGCCAGAAGTCGCACATACAGGGGCGTAGCGAAAGGAATATTTTGGGGGGGAGCAACATTGAAATTCCCAACTGGGCTCGGGGGTGCAGGGGGTCTGGGGGCGGAGCCCCCCAGTAATCGGGGTCTGGGGCAGAGCCCCAGCGGGGTTCCAAGGGGCAGAGCCCCCGCGGGGGGTCTGGGGGGCGGAGCCCCCCAGAAGCTGAAGAAATTTTGAAATTTAGGGTTCATTTGGGGTGCAAGATTTGCGTTTTTGAGACCAATTTTTTCCACCAAAGCAGGTTGTGAAACTCCACAGGTTTGCGCTTGAGAGACCATTTGTTCCAGTGGTTTCTGTTGGCAGTCGTTCTCTATTCATCCTCAGTCAGCGGGGTCTGGGATGGGCCTCAACTGTGTTCCAAGGGACGAATGCCCTGGTGGGGGTCTGGGGTCAGAGCCCCCCAGAAGTTGAAGAAATATTAAAATTTTGGGCTCATTTTGGTGCAAAATTTGCGTTTTTGAGGCCATTTTTTCCATCATGGGGCGCTTAATGCAGTTTGTAAAATGTCACAGGTTTTGAGCCATTCAGTGATACCGTCCATTGTTTTCTGTTCAATCTCCATTCCATTTCATCCCCAGTAATTGGGATCTTGGGCGGAACCCCAGTGGTATTCCTTGGGTCAAATAATCATCTGGTGGGGGCCTGGGGGCGGAGCCCCCAGAAGCTGAAGAAATTTTGAAATTTAGGGCTCATTCTGGGTGCAAATTTGTGTTTTTGCCAGAGGTGCAAGGGAGAAAAGTAAGAAACAGAAAAGTTGGGAAATCGCCTGTTGGGAAAAGTGATCTCCCTTCAATGGAGAATCAGTTTTCCCAAGTGGCGATTTCCCAACTTTTCCCGTTTCTTAGCATTTTCCCAACTTTCACCAATTTTCCCAAAAGTTGGGGGAGTTCCCCCCCCCCCAACCCCCCCCCCCATCGCTACGCCCTACGCACATAACCGAATCATGAGAATACGGTGAATGATCAATGGCAGTTCGTATTGTTTGCCGCAAAAATCAACCGTTGCCTTTGCTTTATGCGACGAGGCGTTGTCGTGGTGAAGCAGTAATGCGCTCACTTGAAGAGCAGCAAGGATTTCTGGCTGGCATTTTGTGGTGTACCAATTAGCTGTAACTGTTGTTTGTTCTTCCAACTTAATTGCCATAACCGGACTGGTAGTTCTGAAAAAATATGGAGAACAGAACGTTTTTCATTACACGCTGTTTCTTCGGTGTCGTCGATGTTGGGCCATTTCCGTGGATCCACACCCGACTTTGCTGGCACGTTGGGACGTCTTAAAATGGGATGTCTGTCAAAACGGCAGTGACAATTCTTGAAATGATGCGATATGGCCGCCCTTCTTGGTCATTCTCAGAGTTTGCTGGCTACTTCGTTCTCGCTTAGCCTATTGGAACTGCGTTAACTTTTGCGGCACCCATCGACAAACGTCTTTCTTCCTGTGCAATTCCTCATGGAGGATTTTTGCCACTGCTGCAGATCCAATCCCCAATGATTCCTCATTCATTGCAAAACGTTTCACTGCAGCAACACTTTCCTCGGAAACAGCTGTTCTGGGGCACCCTGTAGGTTCTTCATCAGCAATAGAATCACGCCGCCTTCTAAATTATGAAAACAACTGTAGCTCGAGAAGGTCTCTCTCCGCCGAAAGCAAACTCCGGCCGTTCTTTGCACTAATCAACATTTAAACCACACTTAAAGTCGTAGTAAAGCAATGTCCTAAAATGTTCTGAAGCAAGCTCAATATCTAAGCATCAAAATGGAAAGAAGAAACTATTTTTATTGTGACAGTACAAAAGCCTGATTGCAAATTTTCTGTTCCAAGATCTTGAAAAACATCAAAGTTCGTAACCCCAACAAGAACCGGTTTTTCAGTAAACGAACTTTCACAAATCTCACAACTTTCAGAGTGACCTTCGTATTTAATGAAAAATCACATTTAAAAATTTACTGTTAAAAGCAAATTTCTCCTAATTTCCATTCTGGCTTTTGACCAGCACCAAAATTCCCCAACACTCAACGTTTTCTGTTCTGAAAGAATTTGTGATGTTAAATAGGCCATCCTTAATTTCATATATCGAGTTGTAGTCTACTTCATGGTTGGTTGAACCCTTTTTTCATTCTTGTCTGAAAAACCTGAGTTAATTTGAGACAATCCACATCTGTATTTCAGGATCAATAATATAACTCTCCGTCATAAAGTGCATCTGAATCCAGAATTTAAGATACACTGTGTCTTAAATTAAGATTAAAGACAGCTTGCCATCTGAATTCCTCTCTGAATTTCAGACACTAAGATACCTTTCAATCTTAAAATGTGTCTGAAATTCAGTCCTGTCTGAAAGTAAGTCATGGAGGGGTATCTGAAAATGTCCCCCAAATGTCTGAAATTAAGTCTTATCTTAAAGTAAGTCATGGGGGTATCTGAAAAGTGTCCCCCCTTTTAAATGGGAGAAAAGTGACTTACTTTAAGACATTTTGAATTAGAGTGTAGGGTCATTTCCGGCAGGGATTGTCAAAGGAAGCAACCTGCAGCACGCTGCACATGTTGAGTGAAATATAAGTCAGGAAATGTCTGGTGCAATTCAGGTCACTGCATGGTATTGTCATGCCACGTGGACGTGAGCAAGTGTGAGGGAACCGGAAAAGCCAGCAATAAAAATATCAAAAAGGAACCCGAAAGGGAACTGACGAAGGTAAAGGGGAATGTTTTCTCTGCAACGTTTTCTCGTTTCGCACTCTCATCTCGTTTTCTTTGACCTCAGAACTTCCTTTTTGGAGAATGTTTGAGGAAACACGACGGCATTGCGTCTTTTGGCCCTTGCGAGTTTTGGATTGTCTCGTGGCAGTTCCAGGTTTTCATCGTTGCAAGATCGTTGCCAACAAATTAGTCACTTCCGATTTGTCCTGAAGGGTTATAGATCTTTGCGAGGAATTGACATTTCTCAAAATGTTTAGGGCTTCTTGGAGGATGAAAAAATTGATTTTGGACTATGACTGATCACATACGGAGAAACAACCTGGCACAGTCAGTAATTTCGTCTCAATCGTCCACTATTACGAACTCAAAACAAAAGAAACGCAGGAACTCTGTCCTCGGTCGACCGACTAATGAGCGATGAGAGAACACGACGACGAACAGTCTTGAAACTGGCCGAGCGGGACAGAACAGTGCCTCCTACAACACAGGAGTGTTGTAGGAGGCACTGGACAGAAGCATTACATGATCGGCAGCCATGCAGAGGAGGAAGCATCAGCAGCAGGTTGGAATCATTGTTGTCCTGAGAACTGCACACACCGACTGAGATGGGGGAAGAATCATGGAAAACGGAAGTTGCGCTCATCTGTGATCAGCGTCAAAATTTCCTCTGTTCTGTTTCCGATCTTATTTCGAGCGACCTGCACTCTAACGGGAGTCTCGTTGAACTATGTAATTTAACAATGGCGGTCGCAGCTGTTCAACTTCGTTATTTATGGCTGCGGTAAAGGGACAGCTGGTACCGGTTCAGTGTGAGTTATCATTGGTCAAAACGGTCGTCAAAGCTGAACAGAAAACGAAGCAAACGCACCTTGCACAATGTCAATTCCACCCTGATAACAAAAATGCGAAATCCAAATTTCCGCCTGATATCCCACGGAATCATTTTCTTTACCCAAGCGCTTCCCAAGTTGTTCGAATTTCCTTGGATTTTCCCCCAGAGAAATTATTGTATGATGATTATTAATATTGAAAGCAATACTGTCATCACGGCAGATATTGAATCTCCGAGATCTAGATATCTAAAATTTTCTAGGGAAATTTCAAGATCTGGTCACACTGTTAATTATCATCCATTATGGCCAAACATAGACGCCCTCTTTCAATAAATAGTAAAAACCGAAGGAAAACATTCTTCACTGGTCGTGCACACAATTGAAATACACCACCAGCTAAACGTCTTCCCACACAGGAGCTCGGTTTTAACTCAGGCGCCATTTGGAATCAATGACATGCGCCGCAAAACATCGTGAAATTCGTGTAAGGTGTGAAGTTGCACCAACCCCTGTTGAAATTAGATGCAACTTGTATGCACAAGCCTCGCCCAAAATATTTCTCTCTTCAAGCAACCGCGGTTTGATCGAGCCGATGATAGAGCTACCGCGGCAAATTGAGGTTTGACGTTGCAAGGTGATGGCAGGTTCCACCTGAAAATTTCTCCTATGTTCGAAGGCTTTTAGTTAACTCTGCCACTGAAAACAAACTGCTGTGCAACACAGATTTAGACAGAAAAATGAAATTGCATAGTGCTCGAAATTGTTAGGCGCAAAGATGCTCCAAAGGAGATGAAAAAACTGGCGTTATAAACGACAATTTTCACTTTCGTCTGTCACCACAGATCGAAAATGAGTCAATTATGTCAAGCGAACCGCGGTTTGGTCGAGCCGAGAATGAAAATGTATCCTATGTTCGAGGACTTTTGGTTAACTCTGCCCCTGAAAACAAACTGCTATGCAACACACATTAACACAGAAAAATTAAATTGCATTGTGATCGAAATTGTTAGGCGCAAAGACGCTCCAACGGAGATGAAAAAACTGGCGTTATAAACGACAATTTTCACTTTCGTTTGTCACCACAGATAGAAAATGACTCAATTGTGTCAAGCGAACCGCGGTTTGGTCGAGCCGAGGAAGAACATTTCGCCTATGTTCGAGGACTTTTGGTTAACTCTGCCCCTGAAAACAAACTGCTATGCAACACACATTAACACAGAAAAATGAAATTGCATAGTGCTCGAAATTGTTAGGCGCAAAGACGCTCCAACGGAGATGAAAAAACTGGCGTTATAAACGACAATTTTCACTTTCGTTTGTCACCACAGATAGAAAATGACTCAATTGTGTCAAGCGAACCGCGGTTTGGTCGAGCCGAGGAAGAACATTTCGCCTATGTTCGAGGACTTTTGGTTAACTCTGCCCCTGGAAACAAACTGCTATGCAACACACATTAACACAGAAAAATGAAATTGCATAGTGCTCGAAATTGTTAGGCGCAAAGACGCTCCAACGGAGATGAAAAAACTGGCGTTATAAACGACAATTTTCACTTTCGTTTGTCACCACAGATAGAAAATGACTCAATTGTGTCAAGCGAACCGCGGTTGGTCGAGCCGAGGAAGAACATTTCGCCTATGTTCGAGGACTTTTGGTTAACTCTGCCCCTGAAAACAAACTGCTATGCAACACACATTAACACAGAAAAATGAAATTGCATAGTGCTCGAAATTGTTAGGCGCAAAGACGCTCCAACGGAGATGAAAAAACTGGAGTTATAAACAACGATTTTCACTTTAGATTGTCACCACAGATCGTAAGTGACTCAATTACTTTAAGGGAACCGCGGTTTGGTCGGGCTGAGGACAGAGCTACCCGATCTTTTGAGGTTTGACGTTGCAAGGTGGTGGCAAGTTCCACTTGATTTTTGATGCTATTTTTCCAAGCATAAAATTCGCCCTTTTTGCTGAGGCATTTTCTGTTGGCGCTCCGATATCGGAGTCGATGCCATTCTGCCAAGAACCTGGCACCCTTTCCGAGGATTATCGACAAGAATCAAGAAGTGAACTTGCAAGAAGTGGACATTTCGGTGAATGTCGGCAGAATTCTTCGTCTGACCACGGTGTTATTGTGGTGATTTTGGTGCTGATTGATTTCGGTGTTATCATGGTTTCTTGCGAGAAAGTTTCGATGTGTACTTCAAGATTTATAATCGGAGGAAAACCAGAAGTTCTGGAACAAATTGCTGTGGTTCCATAAAACGGTTTATGATTTTGATCACATGTTTCAAGGACCAATTTGTTGACAGTGTAACGTGAAATATAAATTATATGCAAGAGTTGAATGTTTGTGGGTTTTTAATACACGAGTGAAAACAAAAAACAAAATCCATAAAAAACAAAAAAAAAAAGAATTACGCGCATAAAACACTAAAAACGGATCTCTGCTTTTGGACAATGTGCAGAGCAACATGAGTATTCGTACAGCCATCATGTCGATTATCTTACTTCACTAAACAAAACTTAAAATATAATACGCTTATTAAGTGCGTCATTGATCAAAAGAGGTGACGATGGCTGATCGTTATTATTTTCACCATGGTGTTCTTGTGAACTTGGGTGTCAGCAGAAGTGGAACAATTTCTCCGAGTTTCGACGAGAACACTAACACAAGACTTGAGGCCTGTCGCATGATTTTCGCCGTGGCAAAAAAATCTGATTGTTTCGCAGCCATTCCGGAAAGGAATTCTTGCTTTCATCCCGCAAACCACGTCCTGAAGCGGCTGGCCACTGCAAGTATCACAGACTCTTTGTTGCGGTCGGTTTCCCATTTTCAGAAATGATATTTTAAGGAGATATGCTTGGGATGTCCAAACGGGACTAACGTGATATGTGATGATTTGTGCTCGACCCTCCAACTGCGGCATCGGAGCACATTACAGTGATTGTCATCTCGTCTCAGTTCTGGGGAAACAGAGTGATATCTGACCTGCTCTAGCATTGGGAGCGCCTCACGTCCGATTCCCACACATGGTGCATCATCGTGGAAATCGACTTGTATGACTTTCCATACGAAAACATCTCTCTTCAATTGTCCCCCTTCCAATGAAGAACGACTGCCACTCCTGCCGTTTCTGCACCGAAAACACCCTGCATCATAACTCAAAGTTTCAGCCGAGTTAGCCGAATGGTGGTGAGAATGGGCTGTGTGAAGTTGCCAGCCCGACTCAATGGGTTGGGTCCAATTTTCCATGTGTCATAGGTAAACGTACGGAGCTTATCAAAAGTCCTCGAACATATGGGCGATATTTTAAAGTACTGGTTTTTGCAGGGGCCATCTAATTTCAACAGGGCTTGGTGCAACTTCACGCCTCACTCGAGTGTCATGATGTTTTGCGGCGAATGCTGCCATTGAATCTAAATGGCGCCTGAGTTAAAAATGAACTATGTTCGAGACTTTTGATTGTCAGATAGAACTCCCATTGTACTCCATCAGTTCGTAATACCTACTTTGGACTCGCAGCTCGATCATTGGGCTGGATCCAATTTTCAATGGCCTATAGGTACTTATGCTTAATAGCAAAAAAAATTCTGTGGGCTCGCAGTCGGGCTGCGAACTTCACACAGACGTGACAATAGAGCTGTCGGGCCGTCTGCCTTTTGCAGAATACATGTGCCATTTTCATCTCGAGAGCTCATCCTGTGAAATTTGATGGATACGCAACGTGCGCATCAATTTGATGGGCAATACGAATAGATTGTATTCAGGCGCTGCATGCACAGGATGCTGCTTTCCCGTGCTCTGCGAAACATTTCGAGTGTTTTTAACTGCCCATTTTCTGCACACCACACATGGGCAATTTTGCGGATACACTTGTGTTGCGAAAATTTCATTTCTACATGCACAATGTGACTCCTCAGAGCTGAACAGTCGAAATGAATGCGCGGCTGTGGGAAACGCGGCCGAATATTGTTTGTAAGGAACGTCCTTCATTGGCAATGAATGTTTGTCAAATTTCTCTTCTCGGAACAGAACAATGTGTGTCCGCAGGTTTCACCTGGGAGTCTCCTTTTGCAGATGCGCTCATTTCCTCAAATAATACAGCTCCGTATGTCTTCCCGCATCTCCTGAAATTCACATTTCGTCAACACACGCAATTGGAGAAAATTTCCTAATTTTGATTCTGTCTTTTTTCAGTGAAATTTTTGAAATCAGTGGTGCCGCCGGCATTGTTCAACATCAGCTTTTGTCCTTGAGAGAACGTACTGGCCAATCAAAGTCAGCGAAGAAAAAAATGCGATAGTTTAAAAGTTGAAAACGTTATTTTAATATGAAGTTCTCTAGTTACAATTTTAAAAAGTGGTGATGCAACGAAAAGAAATTAAATGCAAATTGAATACCATCAGGACTTGTGCAGGTTGATTGTACAGTGCCTATACAGTGCTTGGTTTCTGTAAACCATGTTCAACTGTGTCCTTTGAAATTGTCACGTGAATTGCGGATATACTTTATTCACACCGGAAAAAGTAGCGACTATATGTCTATATGTTGTATTGTCTAACGGGAAATTAAATCACAGCATCACTATCGGCTCAGTTGCGTTCGGTGTCATTTCACTGGTTAAGTTGCGTTTCCTGCAGCGTTTTTTCCTTGCAGCGTATGGAAGAAAAACGCTGCAAGGAAAAAACACTGCAGGAAACGTAGCTTAACCAGTAAAATGACACCGAACGCAACTGAGCCGACATTGCTGCTGTGATTTAATTTCCCGTTAGACAATACATACTGAAAGGTTCAAGACCAAAACTACGCGTGAACTCTCTTGACCCGCGCTGATTAGCGATCCAGTTCAGGTGTTGTGGTCCGGCTGCAGGGTGTTCCTGAATCAGCGCAAATGAGGATTCCCAATGTCCATCAGGCAAAGTTTACTTTCCCTGCTTGCAATTCCGACCAGGTCGCGAAGGTGATTCATTTGTTCTTCGAAGGTCATCTGCACTCGCCGAAACCGCTCTGTGCGTGCATTGCTCGCGGACTCCTGGAATGCTGCATGGTTAGTTGAGATGGTGCACCACTCTGACGAAGAGCGTGTGGAGATGATTCTCCTGATGGGAGAAAATCACAGGAGTGCAGCCGAGGTGAGCCAGGTGTTTTTCGCACGCCACACTGACCACCCCCAGCCTGCTGTTTATGCAATTTTAACCCCATGCAGAAGTTTCGTGCAACATCTCATATGAAGGATGTCCCTCAGAAGGGAGTCGGAAAAACGGCAACGGATATAAGGCCACGTCTGCTCCCTTTCAGCTGTCTTTCACGTGGACCCGCATCAAAGTACCAGCAGAGTGGGTCATTTTCGCATTTCCTTAATCCCGCATTTTCAGAGGTCGCAGACAAACAAGCGCATGCCTCTGTTGGGTCATGCGTTCGATCTGAACGACCCTGCATCTCAGCGCTCACCGCACTGCAAAAAAACACAACTCAGGTCAAACGAGTTTACGCGCAGTGTTTGTCTTGAAGCTTTTTGTACAACATTGATGTCGTGTCCACTTTGAAAGCAGTGAATTGCAACTAAAAACTGCTTGCTATAGAGTGATTAACGCAAGTGGTGTTGACTCCTCGTATACATATGCAAAGAAGGGATTCATACGTACGAATCCAAACATTCGAAATTTCAGTGCTGAGAAATTTCGAAGGAGAATGTCTGTATACTGGCGGCGGAAAAAGATTACCCACACATGTGAAAAATTTCCATTCTTGAGATTTTAGCAAAAACTCCATGCTGTAGAAATAAAAGATCCTCGTTCATCACTACTGCCAAAATCTGACACCTCAAGAAAGCTCCGTTGCAATTTGGCGCTTTTATTTCTACCAAATGCATAAGATTAAAAAGAAAGAAAAAAAAGTTTCGGAGGCAGCAATTAAATGGCAAAAACACATGTATGAGTAATCTTTTTCCGCCGCCACTATACATAGACCATCTGGGGAACACCCCGAAAACCTTACACAAGTCTAAGTCTAAGTCTAATCTCCAGGATCCGTAGATGGGACAAATTTCACAGGGTAGGCCAATTCTGAGGCAACTAAATAGCTATTGGGTTTGTTCCGATTTCGAGCGTTACTGTAAAATGTGTTTTGAAAATAATAGCTTCCTAGAAATTGATGAGGTTCCATGTTCGAAGACTCGCGGAAGTCAGTGTCCGTATTTCTTGTGCAGATTTCCCCAAAACAAGTGCAGAAAAATGATGATAAGTCCAGAACTTTTAAGCTTGTGATTTTAACTCTTATTTTCATCACGCTCTATATTTTAATCACTTCCGGGACCATTTTGATTGCCCAGGTCAACCTGTTTTTTTTTCTAGAACACAAAAAAAAAAAAACAGTTTTGCTGGGCACATGAGCAAACAGGCTCGCCGTCTGAGCGTTACATCTGTCCGGCCTTGCCCGGCGGCAATTTATTGTTGAACTCCGAACACGTGGTCGGTCTGAACGCGGCATGCCTTATTAGGACAAAGGTCATTGCACCCTACGTTCAGGCAACCAGCCTGTTACGCCACTTATGCCGAATCTGGAAAACCCTCTTTTTCGATGAAGCTCGAAAACGCAGGCTTTGCAACAAAAGGCAATTTGCTTTTTCGGCATTTTTGCAAGATGATTACCGCACCACAGCCGACTGCAGCCCTGGTTGGAAGGGGGTTATTAAAAACAAGTCATTACATTTTAGGATACTGAGTACACTCAAATTAATAACAAAAATGACAATTATTTGCCTCAACACTGGTTCCATGTCAGCGTTACAGTGAACTTTATCACGAAGGCTGTATTTGGCAGTGAATTTATCACAGCTTTTCAATGTAGTTCATCGGAAATAGACCTTCGACACCCTTCAACTTTCCTTGCCACCATCCTGACTCGTGTTCCTTGACAATTTCAATCAAATCTCCCTCCTTAAAGCACAATTCGTCAATATCACCAGCCTCGTAGTCGTAAAGGGCCCGGCACTTTGGAAGGACCTTTGTTTGGGATTTGTTCAGTTGGGGTCGCTGCCTGCCGCCCCCTGGTATAGGTTTCACTGCGGCGCCGGATGACGTGTTACCACCATCCCTGTTCTTGTCATGCAAACTTGACCTTTTAACCCCAGCCACCCCTGGGTTTGGAGTGTTCATGTAGGCGTTCTCGTCCTCCCCGCCAGCGCTTGAATGTCCTGCGCCAACCTGCCGCACTTGGTTCTGGAGCTGTCCCCGTAGAGGGGATGCGTTTGGGAAAACCGGAACCATCATGGGTGAATTGGCGGCAGCTGAGGGAGGGGTGGTGGTGTTGCTGACTTTGGATCTGGTGTTCTGGGCATCTGCAAATGATCTTCCAATCATAGCCGAACCTGAAACATTTTTGGAAAAGTACGGAGGCATGACTAAGGGCGGAAAATTTACTCAAGTCAGTTTAAGAAACGAACTATCGTCGATAAAACTACGAACAGTCACAGTCGCCTGAATATATCTTCGTTTATGTTTCGTAGTTTAGGGTATTTCTAAAAACGCTGGCCATATTGCGTTTTCCGGCATCGTGGCGGCATTCTGAACAAAAAATGTAGTGCTTTTTTGTCGTCCGATTACTTCTGGGGGTTCTCACCAAAAAACAAAAAACCATCGAACCATACTCTGTCATTCAAATCATCAATTTGGAGACACCAAAAACCAACTGCACAACAAAGAAAATGCTGCACACGTGTATGTATTCGTGTTGTAACACGTGTATTTTGAATGTATACGTGTATTTGTTAGCATTTTCTTTCTTTTTGCAATTTGTTTTCATTTGGGTTTTGGTGCACAAAAATGATGTCCTGAATCATAGTATATGGTACCATGTTTTTAGGTGAGTACCCCAGAAGTCACCACACGACAAAAAGCTGCTCGTACCGCAGGGAATTTTAATAGGTTCGCTACTGTGACGGCTACGCTCCCAAACCTGAACTTTGCAACCCTCCTTCGTAGCCGAAATGTGCACTGTCCGAACGTTTTCGGTGATGCTATACGGAGCCATTCTGAAAACACGGGTCACGGGAGATTTTTTCAGACTTTTGAAAGCACGGGGCAATGCAATTCCCCATTTATCATACGCCGCAAAACACATTACACGAAGGTATGCATTTAACGGCGCCTACCAGATGGAGAATAACATTGCCCCGTGCTTCAAAAGTCTAACAAAAATCTCCTATGGCCCGAGTATTCAGAATGGCTCAGTACGTATAAGCTTGAGCCGTCAACTTTGCCCCTCCCAGCGTGTGGACACAAACCGAATCAACGCAGAACCGATAATGATATGAGTGTCTTCCTTCCAACCTGGAAGCGTAACGCCCTTTCTCACTCCTTTTTCCTCAATTCAAATTACAATTCTGGCCTGGAACACTTGTCCCCCATATTCTAAACGTCACACTCGCACACTTTTGAAACCCCACGCACTTTTTTTTGATTGGTTGATTGATATTCTATATTTCGGGAGTTTCCTCCTCTCCGGTTATTTTTAATTTTAAACGGTACACTCGCCAAATTTAGCTGAATCTCGCGCCGTCCGTCGCAATTACAGATTTTTAGCCTTTGATACTCAATTGCCTTTCAACTGTTGTATGAGACTGTCAGTGTAATATGCATTAAGCAGGCTGGTTAAACTAACCTAAAATAGGCCTCATGGCCGTTCGCATGCCCAACAATACGGTTGGCTGATTTGGAGGAGGTGGGTACGAAGGTGGGGGAGGTCGCGCCAATTGGGGCTGGAGAACAGCCGAAGAGCGGACACCACCACTCGGTGTAACTTTGGTGTTGGAATCGGCAGCACCACTTCTGTGATCCGCCGAGCCTCTTGAGATATC
Source organism: Sinentomon sp. SZTP_YWyxl (assembly GCA_030068105.1). Classification (NCBI taxonomy): domain Eukaryota; kingdom Metazoa; phylum Arthropoda; class Protura; order Sinentomata; family Sinentomidae; genus Sinentomon; species Sinentomon sp. SZTP_YWyxl. The sequence continues at coordinate 802 of JASGXE010003958.1, read as the reverse complement.
CCTGTTGCCGACAGGCCTGAGAGTTTGGGCGATCCCAGGATTGATTAGCCTGGGATCTATCCTACCCGGTGATGTCCCTCGCTTGTTCGGATCTGATTTGGGCTGGGTCAGAGAAGGTGGCCTTGAGTCAACCTGAAGAAAACCTGGCGGTGCACCGCGGCCGTTCGACTGAGGAGCCTTTGGCTGACCCGCTGACAAAGAAGATGGCAAAGTTCGTGTTCCCTTTGGTGGAGGGGGTGCCGATCTTTGAGGCAATGTTCCTGACGCTAATTTGTCCTCAGGCGCTTTCCGTGCAATCTGAGGCTTGGCGGTCGACTGATTTGGGGTCACCTTAATCCCAAGGGTGCTCATGTCCAGATGTTCCCGAACTCCAGGACCTGAGAGAAAAAGCAAAAAAACGTTATTGGCAATATCTGGAAAGTAAGGCTCGAAAAATAACTGCGGCAAACTCATAATCTGCGAATAAGGGAATAGTAATTGTGGCCTGCGAGCTTTCTTTATTCATGCAATTTTCACCGGAACCACAACACAGGATTTGCAGAACCTGAGTTTGAGAAAAAGCAATCCCCGTTTCGCGAATTGCTGGCTAGAAAAGAAAAATGCGAGCACCTCCACACACGGTGTCGAAAATTATTCTTAACTTGCAAGTGTTTTCTCGAAAATTATTCTTTCTTGCTGCAAGTGTTTTCTCGAAAATTATTCTTGACTTGCGAGTGTTTTCTCATTGGCAGTGTTTCTGCATACAAACGATGTCTACAAAAGGGACAAGGAAAAACTTTCATTTCAGCAGAACAGTTGTTTT
>JASGXE010003957.1:0-64621 GCA_030068105.1 Sinentomon sp. SZTP_YWyxl | reverse complement strand
AAGTAGCGATGCAACCAAGCCGTGGGTCTCCGGGAACATGTTCTTCCTGAACGCAGACGACACAGGCTGGTGGGAATACGGTTGCGGGACCATCGGTCGAACGGGTCCCACCATCTGGCCATGCCCGGCGGGACCGGGCATGCCACCCATCTCACTCTGCTGCAAGTACATCCTGTTCGGCTGAGCGCTCCCTTGGAATGGGTACTGCATCGGAAATGGACCAAGGTGTGGAGGTGTGATGGGTCCAGGCGGGAAATGCCCGGACCCAGCGCTGCCGGGTCCGCTCATCATTCCTGGACTTGTCAGTCCCGTGCGGGCCAGCATCATTCCGGGAGGGTGTCCGGGATGTTGAGGTGGGTATCCCATTGATCCAACGGATACCATGTGCTGGTCGAAGTACCCGGCGGGTGAAACGGGACTGCAGCCGGGTCTCAGGGTGTGGATTTGTTGGTGTTGTTGCTGGTTAGAGAGGGTAGGAGTCATGGGTCCCATTCCGGCAGGGTTTACATGACTGACTGAATGGGGATGTACTGAACCTGGATGGTTGTAAGGACCACTGCACATGTGATTTCTGAAAGAAAAAAAAAAGGTAATTAACGGGGTAACCCTTGCGGACCAACTTCGGTGTTTATCAACCGATTTTGGTGAAATTTGGAGGGCATAATTCGCCTCCCGAAAGGAATGTCTGTGTAGGATTTCAATGCTGTACATCACCTGGTTCCCGATTTTTCAACAAACAAGAAAAAAAATGCGAACTTTGCGATACTCTAACTGAAATGGCAGAACCACTTTTGAATGGACTTGACAGATTTTTCTGAACCAAAAAATGCTGAAAGTCTGACTGACCAAAAAAGCTCCAAAATTGATTGACAGAACCCAAATTTAGAGCATTGAAGAGGAGAAAAGCAACAAACAGGCGGGCTTGCATCATTAACTGAAATTTGCTCTTGCGAAGCCATTTCTCAACTGATTTTCACGTTTTAGCACCAAAATGGCTCATAAAACATCACTGCATCAGGAGGAATAAATAGCATTAAAAAATGAGAAATTTTCATTTTTCACTTTTTTGGGTGGGCCCCCCTTGTCATGACGTGTATTTATTCTGAAAAAAAAATGAGATCGTGATAAATGTTTACATCTTCAGCATCATGAAAATGCCGTGGAGTGTGGACAAATTGAAGGGAGCTAAGTATCAGAAACTTTAATTTATTCTCCGCAATTTTCCATTCAAAACCTATTGTTGCTCAACAATATTTTTCATTTCTCTGTTTTCACTTGGCTCCATTCCAAGGCAAAAAGCTGAACTCGTGAAGAATAAAGAGCCCTTCCCTTTGGACAATCGCGTAATTTTATTGTAGGTGCCATTGGGAAACTTTTTGGTAGTGGTGCCATGGTGAAATTCATTGTCTGTGCCACGGGGAACAAACTGTAAACAGAAACTTGGGTGAAAACTTGTAGATGCGTAAGTCATCAACTATCCTTATCAGGTAATTTTGGCTATTTTATCTTCATTGCAAGTCGACTTATCATTTCGCATGCATTGCAATGATATCGGACGTTATAAAACGGAGTTGCAACGAATGTGCATGATCATCGCCAGTCCGTTATCAAACGAGCTAGTCTTGAAAACGAACATGCAATGTGCCTGATACATTGATTCGGCTTGCCGATATGGAGGTAAAATAGTTGAAATGACCAAAAATGGCACCCAAGCATTGCCCCAGACCGCAAAAACATTTAACAATTTGACGCCAAAAACCTATTCACATACCCTGCAAACAGCGGTTTGTTTTCCATGTGTACCGTTGATCCGATGGACATATGGTGTTGCGGGTGTTGGTGCGGATGGTGATGAACCATCTGGTTCATGCTGTGCATCTGTTGCGGACCAAGAGCCATCGATGTCCGGTACTTGCTCCACGACGGCTTGTAAGTCAGGTTTTGTGTGATGGACACCGGTGGCAGCACTTGGCTGGGCAATTTACAGAGTGGCAAATACTTTGGCGAGCTAAGTATTTCGTAGATAAGTGGCGGATCGTAGATTCTTGCCAGGTCCTGTAAGGATTTGTGAGAGAAGTAAGGCATGAAATGACAGTGCATAGTTGAGTTTCCGATGAATAAAAGTGTAAAAATAATTCTTATCTCTGCGCATGATTTTGATGACCTGGAGCTCCAAGGCCAAGGATTTTTGGTGGCACAATAACAGGTCTAAATGAGAATGTGGCAAAAATAACAGGTTTAAATGGACATCGTGGCAATAACAGCACATCCAAATTGAGATGTGGCAAAAACAACAGGTCTAAATGGAGAATGTGGCAAAAATAACCGGTTCAAATGGAGATCGTGACAAAAATAACGGGCCCAAATGGAGAAGGTGGCAAAAACAACAGGTCCAAATGGAAAATGTGGCAAAAACAACAGGTCTTGATGGAGGACATGGCAAAATAACCGTTTTAATGGAGAACATGGCAAAAATAACCGGTCTAAATGGCGAACGTGGCAAAAATAACAGGTCTAAACGGAGATCATGGCAAAAATAACGGGTCCAAATGTAGAGCATGACAAAAATAGCCGGGTGACAAAATCGATTCAGGTGATTGGTATTAATTCTTTTTTCTGGCAGACGTGTAGAGAACCGTCCTCCATAAGAATGACAATGCCTTCTCCGAATTTCAGGATCATTCTCAGTCGAAATGAACATGAATTACATCATCCAAAAAAAAAAAACAAAGTAATTACCTCATCGATGTCATTGATTCCCTCCGTTTTGATTTTCTTCATCGATACAACCTCGGCCAGCTCGTCCATGATTGATGGCTCAACATTTGTGGCTCCGTCCCCACTGCTCACCATCGACAGAATTGCCGAATTTATGGCTCCAATGGACGCCGACATCATGCCAAGCGACGGGCCGACACAAGGTGCCGTCGAGGGGCTGTTCTCATTCGGCGTGGTCGCCAACGATGTCTGTTGCGGCGATTGTGCCATGATCATCGCGATGTTCTCCGAGCAAGAACTGATTAGGTTATCGGGGAGTCCACACGGCGACGAAATTGAATTGTGCTCATGCGACGGTGGGGTTGGGAACATCTTGGAGAGTTCCTCGGGTCGCAGGGCTCCGAGCGTTGAGGTCATGCTTTGGTGAGTGTTGTAGTTGGAGCTAACTGTGGTTGTAGAGATTTTTGTCGTCTTGGGGCCGGTGATTTCGTCGGAGAGAGATTTGTTTGAGCCTGGCGGAGTCGGTGCCTGGAACTCCTGTTGGGAAGAACGTTGTGCAAAGCTTAAAATTGGCCAAATTTCACAACACAAACAGGACTGGAAGACACGAACATGCCAGAAGTTGCCTCGGGGACAGGAAATTTTCCAAAAATCCTCGTCGCGCTTCAAAATGCAAGAATTGTCGAGTTTCCTTGCCCGTCAACGCCAAACAATCGTGGACAACAACAAATGACAATGGTTCCTGGATCTTGGTTCATAAGATTTCAACAAAAAATATTTATTTTACCCATTATTTTACCCCCCCCCCCAAATAACCCCAAGTCCACAATTACCCCAACCGACCTCAGCTCAATCATTGCAAATTTGATGACAAAATGGCCAATTTCCCAATTGTCACTCATACACAGCTTCGACTCCAAAGTCAATTTAGCAGATAGAATTGTGTTCCAAAATTTGATTTCTATGCACAACGTGGCAATGGGAAACATCACAAACAAATGAACTAACCACGACATCATCATCCCGATCGTCACCACCACCAATGAGATACAAGTGTTCGTCGTGATCATGATCCGAAGTGTCGGAACTGTCGAATATCTGATCGAGATCTTTGTACGATGGAACGAGGCCTTCGCTCGTAAAGAGATTTCCACCGAGCGTCGCTTTGCTACAAACGTCTGAATTTGATTCGTCGTAGCCGTCCTGATCCATTTTCTCCTCCTGGAAATCAACGGAAAACAAAATTCATTCCGTGGATGAAATTGAATCCGAAACGAGCCCTCCACGAAGCAGGGTTTGTAGGATTTTCTCCACCCCTGGGTTTTTCTGTGGCTTTATCAGGGTTGGTATTTATCATGGCGGTATCCCCAAATTATGGCCGTTCCCTTTTCCGTGGTTTTGATTTTTGGGAGAAAATCCAAGAAAAAACTGGTTTCAACCATTTAAACCAACTGGGCTGGGTTTTATTAAAAAAACCTGGGTTTTTCCAAATCCTGCCGCAAAGGGGAGGGGGCATATTAACATGGTGCACTGCGGACACCGCTGGCACAGGGGGTATGTTACCAAAGGCAGACGCAGCAGGATAGGTCAAAGGTGGCACTCCATAAGGTTTCCAAGTGGCTGAATGAGCTCCTTTGGCAGGGGGTTTGGGAGATGGAGTTCTTCAAAGTCCAGAGCTGTCCAACAAGAAAAGGTTCTCACTTCTCGTAATGCTGCCGGATGACAACATTCAAGGTTTATGCGAAACTTGCAAGGTTTGCCTGGGCTACAAAATGCACCAAATCAAGGTAAAAACTCAGGAATCTTCATGAGTATCTAACTTTCAGGAACTTTTGGGGGTATCGTACCCTCGTTGGCGAACGACTAGTGGCAAACGACTAGTCGTTCGTCAACGAGGGTACGATACCCCCAAAGCGTCACGCCTCAAATTGATTCTGAGATCTGAAGAGATTCAAGCGAATGCGTCATAATTTCGGTGAACATGCAACCTCCAAGTATCTCCTCACTTTGGTGAAACCATTTGTACCGAATCGGGCCCACAGACCAGATCTCGTGCCATCTGATCTTCAACACATGTCACCAAACACGGTTCCCACTCAATTTTCTTTTTCAAATTCCCCGAGTTTCCCCAACCAAAATCCAAAAATTTCCCTAACCTTTTGAAGCGACACAATAACGAGAAAAACAGCTAGCAAAAGAGGAAAAAAATACAAAAGTAGAACGGTGTCACACTTGTTTAATTGTCTTGTCTAAATTGTTTTTTTCTCCGACAGGATTAAAATCCTTTTTTTTTTTTGTTTTTTTTTTTGTAGATTTGAACCAGCCGAAGCTGGGAACCAGGTTTTGTGCGGTCACATATAGCGCCGCCCTGAAGGAAGGTGGAAAAACCGGTCAAAAAACGGACCGGAGAAAAAACCACCTCCCTGACAGCCCATAAAGAGCTGGGGCCAAATAAAGAGAGGATATGGAAAGAAATCTTCAAGGATAACTTTTTGCCATATCCTCTCAGGAAAGCTCATATGAAAGCTCTAAAGATCAAAATCCTTGATTTTCCACAAAGTGGGTACCCTGCAAAAGGCTGACAGTAGGTTAGGGCAACCAGCCCCATGTGCCCGTGGTGTCCCGAGAATCGACAGTGCACCACAGACCCTTTCCCATCCGACGATAGCTGGATTTGCCATGTGACATAATTTTATATGGGGCCCACAGCAGGGAAATTGTGGGTCGGACATTTCCAATGTAGGTTCTTGTGTTGAGGTAGTCATTGATGTTGTCAATAATGTAACACCATTGGGTTCATGCGCGGGGAATGGGGGAGGAACATGAAGTATGTTTTTAGGAACACTCTGTCCAATCAACCCACACTCTACATCCATCCATTGCTACAAATAGGAAATTTCTTTATTCATGACCAGAGAATTGTTGCCAACCTTGATATTTACAAACACTCCCGTTGAAGACAACTGTACACCATTCTCTTTCGCAGCCATGCCGTTGGTGTTGGTGGAAGCACCCTTCTCAGCGTGGCTCGCGTTGACGTCGTCGTCGAATTCGTATGGATCTCTCTTTATCGACAGGCTGATGGTCCTGCCGGATGAGTCGTCCACGGCACCATTTGACAAACAATTTGTGTACTGTGAAAAAGAAATGAAGAAAATTCGAAAATCGGCTTGTCCACACTCGTTAGAAAATGTCCACACTCGTTAGAAAATGTCCACACTCGTTAGAAAATGTCCACACTCGTTAGAAAATGGCAGTTTGGTGTCGTAAAATGGACTCAATTATTATGGGAGGGGGTATCTTTGCTAATGAACTTTTTTTGTTTCCCAACCAAAGAAATTTTGTGGTGATTTTTTTTTCTTGCAATGAGAGTCGTGTCTGTGCAAAATTTTGGAATTTTTGGAAAATTCTACTGGAATTTTCGGAAAATGCGACACCAATATGATTAACCATGTCAATTATTTTTTTGTTAATGCAAACAAATACACTCACCTGATCTGCATCAAGCTTCTCCATCTTGACGCCAGGGTGCATCAAATTGCCATCGCTCAGAGCTTCAATGACAAAACCATCGGCCAAACCGCCAACTACCTCTGATGGTGGATACATTATGCTTTTGTTGCGTGGGAATTCATGTACCCTTGCATCCTTGGATTTGTATCTTTTGACAGGGGTATTCAACCTAGAAGCAGAAAAAAATTTACACAAAAACAAATAATAAACTTTCAGGTCAAAATAGTCAGAGTTTCACCAACATGTGAACCGGTATGTGAACTAGTGCCTAACGATTGACTATACAGGGTGATTCAGTAGAGCCGCCCCAAAATTGAAATGTTTATATCTTGTAAACCTTTCTTCGGAGCATGTTGGTGCCAGCAAATAATTTGCTCGCCTTCGTTTGGGGTATCATAAAATGTCGATTTTTTCTTAGTTCACCCCTTCATGCCAATTCTTGAAGGGGTGGTTTCGGGTGATCTCAATAACTCTTTGACCGTTCTTCGGAGATGTGAGGTTTAAATTACAAAGTTGTAATGCCTGCTCCTACGAACCCGTTTGGGATGGTTTCATTCCCCCGCACCCATCTGTTTTCTTATAAGGGTGGTTTTTTGCTGTGTCACTTCTGTCCGGCCAAATTAAACGCGAGTTATCGCAAAATGTCAATGAAGTGATAAAAATGAGCTAACAAGTGAAAAAATTGGGGTGCGAGTCGCGGCTCCCGTTCCCCAGGGGTAAAAGCAAAAATAACAGAATAACCAAACAACCCCTTTAAGGAAGATCGCTGTAACTCCTTAACGGTTTGTCATGGAGCTTTGGTTCAAATTACAAAGTTGTTGTTCATGCTCCACCGAAACCGATCGTGAAGTTTTCACCCCTCCGAAATATGCTTGCTTCATGCTAGGGATGGTTTGCCGAAAAACAACCCCTCGTGTTTTCATCGTAAAGGGGTGGGCGTGGACAAAAGAAACCGGCATTTTTAAAAAGTGTCATCGATGGCGATACAATCACTTGCCAACAGCAACATTCTCTGACAAGCATGTCGTGAGAAATGAATATCTCAATTTTGGGGCGGCTCTACTGAATCACCCTGTATAGTGTATCAATGCGCAAACTTCAGAAAGTGTGGACCTGCTGACAGCAGTAGTTTTGACAGACACCTCCCCCCCAGAAAAATTGACCAAAACCCCAATGAGGATGGTGAGTTGAATTCGGAATCAGTTTGGCTGGCTGCCAACAAAGAGACAGCAGGCCCGTTCAATTGGCTCGCCCTGGCAGGAGATTTGGCATCTTGAACACCAAATTTACCCCCAAAATGAACACTCAAATTTCAAAATTTCCTCAGCTTCTGGGGTGGAGAGTTCTTCCCCCAGACCCCCCACCCCTTGAGACCCACCTGGGGAGCTGCCCCAGACCCCGATTACTGGGGGCTCTGCCCCAGACCCCCGCTCTGTGCTGCGCCCGGATGCTTAGTCGATATGACCCCCTGGAAATCTTCATACCCCTCCAATTTCGAAATCCTGGCAAAGCTACTGGCTGAAAGTGCACTCTCAACAAACAAGCACAAGGCACCACTGCAGTGTAGCAATAGCAGGCAGCCCACAGGGTGCAGACTACGCCATTGTGCACACTGCCCAATTTCTGGGAAGTTGACTGTGGGTGGGGGTAAACCCAACATTAGGGGCAAAGTACCCAATTCACATGCGAAATACCTACCTTGTTTTCGAGTGAAATATTTTTAACTGGGGGATAGCCCCAGTCTCCATCTGCAGATTGCAACCTGATCGAGTAGAAAATAAACATACCATGACTGTAAAGTTGAATCGGCCACATATTAATGTTGAGGCCGCATGCTTTGAAAGCATTCCGTCATCACAGGAAGTTTACACGCTAAAGGCGGCGCAAGACGCTGCGTTGCTGCAATCGCAGTCTGAACTGATTCATTTGGTGCGGATCGCTCTTTTTCCGCTCGCTTTGCCGCAACATCCATTGACAGCAAACCAACCCGTGTTTCGAACAGCAGCAGAAGCTCTCGAGCAGCAAGCAGCAAACACATGAATGCGCCTTGGCAGAAGAGGGGTTGTGGTGCGGCACCGTGTCCCGTGTCCCAGCCTCCCAACAGTGCTTCCAACAAAAAGACGTTTCATGAAATGAATGTTCCATCAATGTTGAGCAGCATAACACATTGTTGGGCTGCATGATGCATTTTTCCCGCATCACTGTTACCGCGTTGTCATCATTGTTGCGTTGCATTGTTGAAACAATGGTGCAACAATAGAGGTGCCGCAGCATTGTTGAGAGTCTGTGATGCAACCCCGACTCGCGAGAGACAAGCGGCCTGCATGAACAGAAGAGCGCTGAGCAGGTGTGTCTTTGTCCTGTTGCTCTGAAGTTTGTGATGCCAGTTTTTTGTGACTCTTCGAACTGAAATGGTCTTTCCAAAGACTTTCCAAAGAATTTTTCAGTGCCCAGGTTGGCGGAAGCGCCATTGAAAGAAAATTTAGGGGACAAGGGGTTGAGCCCAAGCGAAAAAATGCCAAGCCCAATGACCCCATTCAAAGTGCGAACCGATGGCATAATCAACTGACCTGGTCCAATCATGGGGTGACCTTTATTGGGAGGGTCAAGGGGTTGGCCCGAAACGAAAAAAATTATCAACGAACAAAATGCCAAGCCCAATGAGCCCATTCAAAATCGGAACTGATGGCATTGTCAACTGGCCTGTGGCCCAAGCATTCAGGCCAGGCCAGTTGCTTCTTTGCACATTCAAGCTCGAATGTTTTCGAGTTCAAATTTTCAGATCAATCGCCACTGCATAATTTTTTTTTCCAATCCACTTCCGCGGACCAGAAGCTCGCAACAACCAATCACGTCGTCTTGAATTGTGACGTCATCAATTTTGGGATTTTTGCATTGCCACCGCTTTTTGCCATTTGGCATGTTTGCCACCGCTTCGCAACTCTTTCTAGGGCTACAATAGGGTTAGGTTTGGTCAGATTAGGAAAGGTTAGGTCAGGTTAGGTTTGGTTAAGTTAGGTTTTGAAAATTGGATGTTGAAATTGGCTGGAATTCCCAACAACCAATCAGAGACGCGCATGCGGAAGTGGATTGGAAAAAAAAATATGCATCGCCACTCGGACCAAAGTGCATTCGAACCAGGGGGCGTTCCCCATCCAAGGGACGTTCCCGTCCGTCTGTTCGGGCGTTGTGGTGAAGTGGATGGCACATTCGTGTTGCGCCGGCAATCCCAGTTTTTTGGACTAAGGTCCCATGTGTTTAGTCGCGTTTGCACGAATCGGGCCAGTGGGCCCGAAGGGCCCACTAGTAATCATAAATGCACCACAAGTGTAAAGGTGAATAATCATAAATGCAAACAGAAATAAATGTATGACGAGCGTAAAGCTTAATAATCAGAAATGCAAAAATCACCAAATGCACCATGAGTGAGTTTAATTATCAATCATAAATGCAAGCATAAACAATGCAAACATAAATAAACGTACCAAGAGTGCAAAGTTGAGTAATCATAAATGCAAACATACCAAGAGTGTAAAGTTGAATAATCGTAAATGCCTTCCGATATCTGCGAGTCATTTTCGTCGAAATCAACCTCATTTTCGCCGGCCTGCAGACACGGCCTCTTCACTGGATTTTGCACTTTGCTAGCTGCGGACAGATAATTCGCCTTATTCTGGTAGTTCTTGTTGAACAAGATCGACAAAGGCGACGGCTTATAATGCTGAAAGGCAGTGCTGGTTGATGTCTCAGATGATGCTAGCCAATTAGACGACGACGGAGGCGGTCTCAAACTTGACGGCAGCCAATCGGATGAGGAGGGGGACGGTTTGGAAGCGGAGAGCAGCCAATCGGATGACGAAAACGGAGGGCAATTGCTGGGAGGTTGCTTTCTCAGCTCGGCGATGCTCTCGTTACCTTGAGTGCCGTATTTGGCGACTGGATACGATGACAGGACCTGAAAAGCAATGGACAGTTGAAAAATTTTCAAAAATTTTCCTAAGATAATCATGCAAGGTGGCATTGTCAACCAACAATTTGGGAAATCATAGAAATCCCAAATCAAGCTTCACCTTTGGCGCACGTTTAGATAACAATGGGAGGCCCTGGGATGCCATTATTTGCCGATCCCGCAGCCCACGGACAGTGCGCTCAAATCGAGTGGGCTCTAACCGCCCCATGAGCCGCCGGGCATTCCGACCAGGTGCTGGTTACCGGCCTACCGGGAGCCAATTAAATTGCAAAACAAGAAAGCCTGAAGCCTATTTCACATCACAAAAAGGCACGAGATAAATGGCAAGTTTCCTGATAAAGATTGTGGACCGCGGGCCCATTTGAATTCACGAAGTCGTCCTAATTTGAGCAACCACCGCCGCTTCAATTTCGGAAACAAGTCAGACGGAGTAGCCCAATGATGCTCAGATACAAGCATAAATAAAGAAAATTGCATTTAAGCACCATTCCAGGGTAAGCCAGCATCTGTAACTGATCAACATTCAAAACTCAGAGCCCAAGTCCAGCCGGGACGGTTAAGTCCGATCCCAGAGAGTGCAGTTTTGTCTTGCCACCCACCGCCATCGGCCCCCTCTCATGTGGCAACTGATGAAGGTTGAGAGGGACAGACAGAAACAAAAATGTGGTCTTTGGGGAATTTGATCAGCCGCCATTTTGTTTATTTTTCTATTTCAGATACAACCATGGAGATTGGAGTGATCAAGAATTTACCTGATTGGGCCCACAGCTGCCACTCTGTTCGTCGGATCCACCCGTCAAACCATTCACTTGCTGAGCATGGTTCAGTGAAGGTGGTTGCTGCGTGTGTGCCGCATGCATCAATCCGTCACTCTTTTTGTCGTCCGCCGCAACTGAACTTGGCGGCACCTTTGCTGCCGAATCGCTGCCAGACAGAGCAAAGCTGCTGCCACCAGCTAAGCCGAGGAATAGTTTTGAACTTGATCCAGTGCTGCCAATGGGAAGGGTTGCACTTTCGACTGAATGGAGCGGCTGAGGGCTCAGGGTTGGCATTGTTGGATCTGGGTGGGAAATAATACGAATAAAATAAAATAAAACTCCACGCTAAGAAATGAAATAAGGCAATGCACACGTATGTGCACAGGGTCACAATCCTAGAGGCAGGAAAAGTTGGCAGACTCGGGGGGATTTAAGGTCATGACCCAAACTTGGAATACTTTAGTTGATATTTCGGTCCAGAGGCTGCAGACCTGTCAAAAGTTTCACACTTGCAGCAGGGAGAAGCGTCGGGTGGATATTTTGTACCAGCATGACAAGTTTTTCTTTTGTCAGCAGCCCGTGTGATGTGATGTGGCCAATTTTGGAAATTTTTTTTTCTTCTGCATTTTAATTTGAGGAGACTTTTTTCAGTGAAATTAAAATCCTGAAATATCACCCTTACCGGGAATTTCGACGATTTTGTCTCCATGGTGTGAGTTGAGTCGACGTTTCGGGCGCATCGCGCGTCCGTTGTCGACTCAACTCACACCATGGAGATAAAATCGTCGAAATTCCCGGTAAGGGTGATATTTCAGTGTCAAACAACGTCTCCAAGTTTCCAACATACTGTTTACAGTTTGTTAAATTAAAATCTGTCGGACCCTTTTCACCACTGTTGATGATGGGTTAAATTGGCATCTCACAAATAAATGATCTAGCCCAACGCTGACGACTGACGAGTTTCATAAGGCCCTAGGACATTTTGAACATTCATTCAACCGATATTCCCGATCGTGGATCCTGGTGCCTCCGGCCGAAATGGGTTCAACGTTAACATCAGGTCAAATAGAATAACCACCTTCCGAATGTCTGGCATCCCATGGTTTGCCACAATATGGTTATTTCTTGGGCATCCCATCTGGGATGCAAAAATGACAAAGTGGAAATGACAAAAGGCAGGATCCTCAGAGATTTTTTCCACATTTCCCAAGGGTTTTCCTCTTCAGTGATAGAATGCGGCGTCCATTACCACATGCCACTAAAGTGTCGCCTGTGGCGGCACCCCAAGCAGGATTCCAAGAGATTGAGCTTCCGGCAAGAATACGGGAGATGGAATCCCTCAACGACCAAATCCATATCACAAAAACAGGTTCTTCGAATGTCAGCAGATTACAATGTTTGAAGATGTTTTACTATAAAAAAATCATCAACTTCAAGGGTTTTGAAGATTTTAAGGTTCGCATGGGAGGCGAACCTAAAACCATTTGGATGATTCCAACACCCTGAAATGGTCTCAGAATCATCCAGGCTGGCAGAAAGAACAGTTCTCTGGATTACTTACATACAATCCCGCAGCAGTTATGTATTTTTTTTCACCAACCTACAGTGATAAATCGTCAAAAATTACCTGCAGGTGGAACAGATTGGGGTTCTTGAGAGTGCGGTATCGTCAGCGGAGAAGGTTCTCCTCCATAAGCAGGTGACGTCTGACGCTGTTGGTCAGTTGGGTAGGAAGAAGGATTATCCCCAATGCTACCGTTAGCGCCACTGGTTGAAGAAGTGTTCTTCAGAGGTGCTGAATTTGTACTTGGAAGTGATTGCTGTCCTTGAGAAGGGCAGAGCGGAATCCTAAAATGGAGGAGGAAGAAATATAATTAACAAACATAATTAATTACATTACTCTCAGACAATTTTTGATCGCGAATGCCATTTAAGAAATACCCCCCCTCAAGTTGAAATTGAAAACACGGGCCAATCGGCTGATTTCCAAAACGTAGATTAATCGGCAGATCATATTACCGTTCTGGTGTTCTGGTGATGGAACAAAACATGTCCGAGAGTGTTGTAGCCTATTTTGTCTGATTTGATCTCTCCGTCTTGGAATCGTGAAATCGGCAATCGCCATCGTCATCATTGCGCCGTGCTGCAAAGGACACAGTGCACGAAATCTTTTGTCCGCAAACAGGGCTTATGCGTTCGGCTTTCTCTGCCCCTGCGTTTGAGCAATGTCAAAAAAGTGTCTGTCCCGACTAGTGTTTTTTCTGAATCACCCTGTACATTATACACCAACCCTTGTATCAATCCTCAACACAATCAAAAATTTTTTTACTGGACAACATTTGTGTAAGTGGCAAAAAACATGAGTCAATTACACACCCGACAATTTACAATCAATCCACACCATCACACCAACCCTATTTGTTTCAATTCACACCACAATAATTGAATGGACGAAAGTGAATAGAAGAAGTAAGTACAAGTACCAGATAATAGAACCAGCAATGTCTTTTTTTTTCGAAGAATCTATGAACCTGTGAACAAACGAACCCATGAACAAATGAGCTCATGAACGAATGAAGCTGACATTTGCACATGAACACCAAACAATGCAATTATTTGCCTCAACTCAATATTTGAACTGGACATCCCCACTGAAAACTTGTCACCATGAATCCAGCCTTGGCTCTGAAATACGTCATGGTTGAGTACTCCGACATCAAAGCAGCACCATTTTGTCGATTTCATCAACAAGAGACACGAGAGTGCCAAGGGAGCAAGGCGATCAGCTGCTTGCGTCAGCTCGGTGCTGGATTGGGCAAGACCAAATTCGTTGCCCATACAAAGTTACGCATGCTCTGCCCTGTTCATCTGTGATTGGATCTTTGCTCCTGCAAGGCGTTGCTTGTGCTAACAGGAAAGCACAAAAATGCTCTGGTTTGGAGAGACGAGCCCGGAGCACTCAACCAGATATTCCATTACCAAGAATTCAGCCTGTTTCGTTCACTTCATTTGACCACCTGGCCCTCCACATTTTGAGCCAACCAGCCACAGGTGTGTGAAGTGTACCTACCCAAGAATTTAGTATGTTTCTATATGTCTTCAGATGTGGATGTAATTGGGAACTGAGATTTGAATCATCATGTGAGCATGGCACTGTAAGGCAATCGGCCATATTCCCCATTGCAACTCTTCCTCAAGATCAACTCAATACCTAATTCATTTGATAGACTGTGTTGCAAAAATTTCATTTCCGTGCACAAGCTTATTCCTTTTCCACCATTGCATCCCTCTGTTGAATTGGCTGTTTTGAGTTGGACTTGAGGGGGAGTTGCAATGGGGAATACGGCTGAATAAAGTTGCATACACTTTTGGTAGTCATTTCTGCATTGGTTTCAGTTGAGAAATGTCAGTATGTGCAACTTTATTGTCAAATTATCTCCAGTCTTCACAGATGCTAGATAAAAAGTGAAGGTTAGGCGTATGTTAGATCAAAATAAGTGAACAAAGAACCTCTACCAGAGAGCATGTGAAGTAAAAACAAATAAGCACTTGGCAACTAACATAAGTTGAGCAAAATAGAAAAATCCAGACTTAAAAATTCGTATGAAAACTCAAGCATCTCAGCGATCTTGAAAAACCAATTTAACCTCTTCCAGTCCAGAGTGCCATATGTGGCACCCATATGGATGCATTGCACAAACAGATAGGTACAATGCTCATGCAGTGGCACCAAGTCCAGAGGGCCACCATTGGCACCCTGCTATTCCAGACACAAAAATTAGAGATGCAGCAGAGGAATTAGTTTTGTTAGAATGTCTATTTGGCGCTCTAGACTTGGGAGGCCAATCAACATGCTTGTGTCTGGTCAGTGGTCTCTATGAAATGGAAAGCAGAGAACCACATAAAATGGCGTACTTTAATCATTATTTGGCCTGACAATGTCAGTTCAGGTCACTGACCTGCAATCTAGATAACTGAAAATAGAGGACTTTGGAAAGGAGGGTGGAAATTTCCAGGGTTGTTCAAAGTGAGATCACTCTTACCCCAGCTGAGTTTTACCATTTTCCCTCTACACGGATTGAATCTGACTTATGCTAACGAGAACCATGCGGACCTACAACCGCCACAACTCAACTTCTGACCAGACGGCTCTGAAGATGGGACCGTGATGGTATCGCAACGTGGGACAGATTCAATCCACGTATGGGAAGGGGGGAATTGTCGAACTCGCAGAGTGAGGGCGATCTCAAGAAAGTTAAAAATGTTGTTTTTGCATACTACAGATAGCTTTTCAAAACATCATCATGAGGATGAGACATTCCTTTGATCAGGGCAAAGGAGGCGACAAAAAGTCACTTGAACGGGGCGGTACACCAATGTACCAGATGGTCAAGTCGTTTCACCACAGCTGCACCATCTCGTGAGTCGATTGTGGTCGTAGTAGTTCAGTGGAGCCATCTCTGTAACAGCCCAGAAACTGCCATGATGAAATCGACGGCCATATGCATTCTGCAAACTTGAAATTGCTGCCATCTCTGGCTTTCAATCGGAAGTTTGCTCTTTTTATGAGTTGTCCCATTCTTGAGACATACGACGAACCACCCTGCTTAGAAAAATCGACGAGATCCAAGGATTCGATCAGCTCCTGAGGATCAGTTGCAACCAAAACACACATTGGCAAACTGACAGGTTGAATAGCAAGTGACCCATGACCAAAACAAGATGTAGGTATGTACATTCCGAATCCAACCAATCCCATACACCACCCCAACAGGTATGGAAGGGGTTATTGACAAAAAGTCGGGGCATCATTGCCCTCCTACCTCAAGTTCAACAAGCCGGTGTCATCCACAAAATCTTGCCGACTGTGGAAGGGAATCTTGATCGATTTGTTCAAACAATCCATGAAAACGAATTTTGTCTTTGAAACCAAAAGCGGCCCAGCCGCAGACGGCACAGACGCCACCGTTTTTGTGATCGAGCAATGCGGGCCATAAGGTTCACTGCAGTGATGTTAACAGCAATAAAAAAAATCGAGTTAGCGGTTCTTGAAGCAGGGTATGCAAAATAATATGCTCTGTAGTGACGTGGTCTAGTCTTAGTCTGTCCAGTCAAATTTGCGCTCGGTTCATGAAAGGTTTTCGCTCGGTTCATGAAATGTTTTTGCTTGGTTCAAAATGTTTTTGCTTGGTTTATGAAGAGTTTTTGTTGGTTCATAAAATGTTTTTGCTTGGTTCATAAAACGTTTTTGCTTGGTTCATGAAACATTTTCGCTCAATTATTAATGAAATATTTTCGCTCGGTTCATGAAATGCTTTCGCTCGATTCATGAAATGTTTTCGCTTGGTCCACGAAAGGTCCCCGTTATTTGCCAGGATCATGTGAAAACATTGAGAAAGCCACGAAGCCGTCTTATCAGTTCTCGTGTTGAACATGATATTTTTTCCATTTGAAGGGCACGCGTATGTGTTCCCAATTGCATCACTAACACTCAGGTTCAATTCAGACATTCCCAAAGGCACGGGTCTAAGGGGGGGGGGGGGGTAAGACATTTCACAGAGGGGGGGGGTCTGGGGTGGAGCCCCAGCAGGGTTCCAAGTAATGTTAACCCCTCAAGCCGGTACGACGTATACAGGGTTTCCCAAAAGTCACTTGACAACCCCTGCTATTTGCCGGTTTTCAGTCTTCTCTTGTGGGGCTATTTCTACAGATTTCAAGTTCAGATTGGACAGGCTGCCTGCTGCAGGTTTTATCCACTCGAATTGGAATAAACTCCACTCCAAGCTTCCAGGGAAGCTTCAAAACTGCAATGCACTTTTCTGGGGTTGTCAAGTGACTTTTGGGAAACCCTGTATATACGCGAAATGAAAATTGTCTGCCGGCCGGTTTGCCGTATATATACGCTGAACCCCATCTCTTCATAAAGCCGGTTTGCCGTATATATATGCGACAGGTATTGACGTCATTTAGCCTCACCTTATTGGTTGCAGCATCACAGAGGCGGCTGCTATTGGTGATTTCTATCAAATAAAGGGTCCAATCATTCAAAATCAGCAATTGCATCATGAAAAAACTTGCGATTGGCGGAGCAGCCGACGGCAGAAAGACAATGCATTTTCGGACGCGAAATTTCACTCTAATTCGGCGGCCATGTTTTTGCGGGCACGTGTTGCTTTTTGTCCGTTTTTATCAGCTTTTTTTCGGAATTTTTCCTAGTTTTTCTTCGGGTTTTGGTCTTCAATCAAGTTTTTATGGCTTCTTTCACTTATCCTTCATTGAGAAGCCATGTAATTATTGGGATCTCATTGATATTTGGATCGAAATTACGACATGAAGGCAGCATTTTGGACTTCTCCACTTGTCACCATTGGATTCAGTGGACGTTTTTCATTAAGTTTGCCAACTTTTGTCACTTTTGGTCAACTGCAAGTGGTTTTCTGATATTTTGAAGTAGCGGAGTCAAAGATTTTGTTTACGCGTAAAAAAAACTTGCGTTTTTTATGAAGAAAATCATCTTAAAAGCGGAAAAATTCGGGGAATTTTTCATCGCACTAAGAACCGGCTTGAGGGGTTAACCGAGCGAAAACCTTTCATAAACCGAGCGAAAACCTTTCATAACCGAGCGAAAACCTTTCATAAACCGAGCGAAAACCTTTCATAAACCGAGAAAAACATTTCATGAACCGAGAGAGAACATTTCATGAACCGAGCGAAAAAACATTTCATAAATCGAGCTAAAACGTTCATGAACCAAGCAAAAACATTTTATGAACGAAGCAAAAACCTTTCATAAACTAAGCAAAAACATTTTTAGAACCAAGCAAAAACATTTCATGAATCGAGCGATAACATTTCATGAACCAAGCAAAAACATGTTGAAGCATGCAGGTCGCACATGATGGCGAACATTACAGCATAACATTCACGTCACCCCAAAACGTTATTGACAAAACAACAGACATTAACATTTTTAACCAGAACCTAGGTGTACTTGGGGATAACAAACACCAAACCAGGGAAGTCTGCAAAAAACACTCTGGGAACGAAGTGTCTATAAAAATGTTCTGCACTCCGGAAGAAAACAAATGCGACCTTTCATGTAAGAATGTCAGAAATGGCAAAACACAGGCTATTCCAATCTTCAGATCGGCATTTTAACCTCTTCCAGTCCAAAGTGCCATATTTGGTGCCCAATGCCCATATTATGGATGCATTGCACAAACCACATGCAACGCTTGTGCAGTGGCACCAACACCAGAGCGCCACCATTGGCACCCTGCCATTCCAGACACAAAGACCAGACATGCAACAAAGGCACGAGTTTAGTAGGAGCAGAGCACCCTATGTGGTGATCTGGATTTGGAGACCACAATCCACATGCTTGTGTCTGGTCTCTATGAAGTGGAAAGTAGAGCACCACATATGACATCCTGGACTTGGCGACAATGGAGCTGATTTTAATTGGACTTAAAAAGGTTAACAGGCTGTTGCAAAAACATCACTTTACATGGAGGACATTTCTGAAAAATGTTTTTGTGCTGAAGAGAGAGAGAGTTCTCCGAGAGAAAATGACATAAAGCAACAATAGAAGAGTTTTCAAACGCCCACTTACTTTTTAGAGCAGCCGCAATTAGATCTCTTTGCTGAGTTCATATCAAACAAATTGAAGATGTTAGCTGAGATAGCTGCTGAGGAGGTGGAGGTCGGGGTGACTTCTCCAAAACTGGAATCAGCACCATCTGTGGGGAAAAAAAGAAAATAGAACAATGCAGAACTCTTCTCCAAATCACAGGTGCATGTTCAAAGCGGTGCAAGGGGAGGCCAAACCTTGTCGGCAATTTTTTTTCCAACTCGAGTTCCATTTTTTTAAACCCGGCGAAATACACAACACTCTTCACAATTTTTCAACGAGCGCCGCAAACGGCATCACTAAATCCAACAGTGAGAAAAGATGGCATGCCGCCATGTTGTGATGGAAGTGAAAGCACCTACTACCATCTGTAATCATGCCTTCTGCCAGCTCCAAATTCATTCAACACTTTTTGGTGTTGTTCATGTGAAATTTAAACAATCCCATTGAAAAAATCCAGAAGCTCAAGATTTTTTGACACTTTTTTTCGGCCAAATGGGTACCTACCTAGCAATTGCTTAAAAATTTGGGCAAAATTTTCTTAAAATTTTGAGCATACCTACTCTACATATCGGCTCGGTTCAAACGAATTCACCTGAAACATTGGTCTCGATCTGAACACTTCAAATTCCATCACTGTGCAATGATTGTGAGGCTCATGCAGTGCCAATCAGCATTTGAAACCATCTTTAGACCAAAACCAAAGCACACAAGAATTTTATGTCTCACCTTGAGATGTCTGCAGCTCAGTTGCACTGTTGTTCAAAGGAGGCGTGAGCAGCTCCGGACACAACTTAACCGGGAGAGTGATCGACGGCACAACCCCGAAACGGACTTCATTCTTCGCTGAACACCCATCTCCACCCATGAATCCAGGAACACCAAACCCATGAGCTACCCCGGACGTCGCAGCAGTGAAACTCGGCTGAACTGGTTTTGCATGGGGAACCAGGGGTCGTTGACCCTGTTGGTAGGGCATCGGTGCTTTGATGAGGGGTGACATCTGGGGGTCGTGTGGTGAAATCAAAGGTGGTGGAGTTTGGGCAACCGGCGTCTGGGGGTTGCTACGAGGCCCACATGGGCTGATGAATGGAACACAATTGCCTGAAAAAGACAAGAATGATGAAATGAAGAATTAACCTCTTCTAGTCAAAGAGTGCCACGCATTGGCATTGGCTCTGTCCCAGTCTCTGGCGTCGAGAATGCCATAGGATAATAATTTTTTCTTTCTCCCCATCTGCACCTGTCCCCCTTTTCTGTTTGCATTCCGCTGACAATGGTTATCTGTTGCCTCATAGCTTCTTCCCAATGCCCCGCCATTTTTTTTTTGCTTTTCTATACAAGGTCCGACACCTAAGTGGTTTCACAGCAGGCTGCAAGATTTGCTCAAATGGCAGGCTGTTACGAGTTACTCCGCGCATCAGACAGCGACGACCATATGTAATATCGGTTACAGTTCGGAATACCTGCCGAAATCGGACTGAACGAGTTATTACCATTGCTCTGTGATATACTTAAAGCTAACTTAACATGACCTAACCCTACCTAACCTATCCCAACACACCTATTATGACCTACCCTATCCTATCTCATCTTCCTATCCCATTTTGGCTAATTGAGCGTGTGTGGAAACTCATCCAGTTCAGCTTTTTTCAGATGTCGGCAGGTATTCCGAACTGCAACCGTAATATCGCCTTTGGCTGCAGGCTCATATCACAGAGAGAAAGTTTGCAATCAAAAATCCACCAAAGCTTCATTAGGCCCATTTGACATTTCCTGCCCCGGCGAGCCGATGTTGAATCTGCCAGCACAATGTCTGAGATCAAACTAACGTTACCCTGCACGAAAATAATTTATGAAAACAAGGCTCAAACAAACCGTTCTGTTGGTGGGCATATCTTTGTTGGGAAACCGACATTGGCACATTGTGTCCTTCGATCTTATTCCGTGGGCTATCACCAACTTTGGGCTTGGGCTCCAGCTGGCCGGCATCACCAAAAACATCCGAATTATCTATGTTTGTCAGGAGGACAAAACAGGATGGATATTTCATCCTCATATTACCTGAAAGAGAGAAAATATGGACCATTAAAAAGATAAAAGTCACATTATGAGCTGCGTCACAGAGAGCAACAACAGCACCCTTGCCGAGTATACCTACACCTTTTGCTTGTCGTAAACCTACTTCTTGGTGTCTCCAATTGCTTGTATCAATGTCAAGATTTACTGACGACGTTTCGACCCCAGCCCAGGGGTCGAAACATCGTCAGTAAATCTTGACATTGATCCTACAATGGCCTTAAACAAGGTAACTATTCAGTGTTTGTGAAACGGATCGTGGCGTCAGACACAATTTGACTTGTTGTTCACCAACCACTTGGTGCGTGGTGTCCAACTGTTGTGCCACCAAAACATCCACGTGGGAGAAGACCACTTTTGGACACTGAAAATGTCAAAGCATTGACTTACCGACAACGACTTCGACAATCTGTGGCAAATCAGCAGACTGTTGCTGACACCCATCCTTATTCAACGATGATTTCGATGACATTACATGCTTTCCAATTGGGTAAAACTGTTGCCACTCGTCGAGAAATTTCTTGATCGCAGGACTGTTGCTCGATTCGTTGGAGATGTCGGTGGCATTTTCACTCAGGTGGCCTGCCAAGCCATACGGTGCCAGAATTACTGAAAAGAAAATAGTAAATTAAGTGAGGCTACTTAAACGGTAGTGAATTAACCACTTCCAGTCCAGAGCGCAATACGTTTATGCAGTGGCACCAAGACCACAGCGCCATCATTGATGTCCTGCTATTCCAGACACAAAGACACGAGACATGCAGCGGAGGCACCGCACTGGTTTAGAAGGAGCAGAGCGCCCCATGTGGCGCTCTGGACTTGGTGACAAAGCAGCCTCATTTAATTGGACTTTAAAAGGTTAAAGTAATGCCATTTTATCACTGCAGTTCTGAAAATGACAAATGCCGAACAGTGTGTCTGGACCACGGAAATTATTTTTTCAATTTCCCTTACTTTTCCAGTCAATATGAGAAAAATTCCAGGGCGCCGGTCACTAAAATTTTAAACAATACCACACTTCACAATGTTTTGTGTTGTACCTAGATGTATGTACAGTCTCAGAAACAATAATAACTCCCTAACAGAGTTAAAAGGGCCCCTACATACATCTGCAAAATCCATTTGCTTTCATGCTATGCGGGTTGCGTTCTTCAAGAAAAATGCCGATGTTTTGTCTCGATGTCAGCTGGAATTCAAAATTGCGGCTTGCATCTCCCCAGTGTATCTTTTCCTATGGAGAATAGTGTGGCGAATACCCGAAGATGGACCTAATTTTTCGACACCTTATGCCGGTAGAAGTCCGGAAGGCATAATTTAGCATCGTTCAGAATGGATTATCATGGTCTCAGGCGTGTTGCTTGATGATCAAAATGTCAATCACTGCATTTGCCAACTTTTCCAAGAATACCTGCAAAAAACTGACAGCCCATTTAAGGGGGGGGTAAACCCTACACGTCGAACCTTTTTGTTTCCCGACGGATTTTTTTTTTAAATTTTGCAGGTGAAAAGAGCACAAAAAATGATGAAGATTGATATATTAACATGTTAATTTGTGTGCCTCACACCAGAGTTACAGGCAAACATAGGTGCGAAAAGGCCGCCGGCAAAAATGCATCTCCTCCTAAACCGTCTGGCAGAATGAAGCCATATTTCACCCAGTGGAAGAAAAGTACCTTATCTATAACATAATAGAGCCACTTTTGCCAATTTGCATCCTGATTTTAATTTATTGCAGAATTAGCGTGACCGTACCGCTAAGCGCCTAATATTTAGCAGCTTTTCTGCAGTCGCAAGCTAATAAAACCAAAAATAGAGCTTAAAACTTAAAAACGGCTATATTTTCGGTTTCCTCGTGAAAAATTGGTCCAGTAGGTACACCAAATTTGAACATTTTGCATCAAAAATTGTGGGAGGAGATGCATTTTGAATGCTTTCGCTTTTTGAAAAAAGAGAAATGCGAGAAAACCGCAAATGTTTGTGTCGAGAACGCAAGAAAACCAATGCAACGAGTTTCGGATAATCGGCTCTATCTTGAAAACTATTTAAGTTACAGAAAATCTGAAGAGAGTTTTGGAAATGGCAAAGTCTGGGCTATAACATGAACATAAAAAAAAACATATTTTTTCCACTTTTTTGCAAAAACCCATGGTTTACCCCCCCTTAACTCTGTCAGGGAGTTTTATTGTTCCCTTCACTATACAAGTCCGTCGAGTCCACACCATCACATTACCTATGCTCTTCGCCATTTTAAGTGATTAGGCCTAATGATCCTACTGGTAGAACCGCCAAAAGTAGACTACCTACCAAGAAAAAAGCAGGTAGGAATTTCCCCGATGTAAGTTCCCGCAAATTTACGAACATTGAAAACAGGCCAAATTACCAACCTTTAAGGCCCTCAGGACAAGGATGTTGGTGAGGAGGAATCGGGCCGTGAGGTGCCTGCTGCTGACCGCATGGATCAGAAGCACAGTTGCTCCTTATCAGATCTCTGTTGATGTTCAGATGACCCCATGTCAAGCGTTTGACAACAGGGTGCTCCCGAACATCCAAGCTGGCACAGACTGTGCTCTCTCCATGGAGAAAGAACTCAAATGCAAATGATAGATGGAGGCTGAAAAAAAAACAATTTAAAATGACAAGGTTTGTTAAAAAGGCCATGACAGATTAGGCCTATCGAGAAGAGGTTAGACCATGTTCCACACCTCCTACGAACATATCCTAAGGGGGAAAATAAAAAAACTAAGTCTCTTCTTACCAGTCCAATGCATAAAGATCATAAAGGTAAAAACTAATAAATCAATCCGAGAAACAAAACTGGGGAAAATAAATCATCATGTTGTCCAGGTGAAATGTCTGAAGCGAGAAATCATAACATCTAAACAATTTTTTTCTATGGGGATTCTAAGCCTGAAATTCAGTCAGAAATTTGTGCCTTGCGGGCAGCTTTAAAATGGGATGCATGTGCACTTTCTCTACTGATAATTTTTTCTCGAGTGTTACGCTGGGGCTCATGCACTCCAAAATGAGTTCTGCAGGTATGTACAGCGACTGAATATCTCCAAAAAGGGGCTGTACAACAATATATCTAAAAAATGAGTGCTGAGTACTGTACAGCAACAGAATATCTCCAAAATGAGTGCAGTCAGCAACAGAATACCTATCTTCAAAATTGAGGCTGTGGATAATCAACAGATTATCTCCAAAATTGGCGGTGTATGGCAACATAATGTCTTAAAAATGGGGGGAGTGTACAGCAACAGAATACCTATCTCCAAAATGGGGCTGTACAGTAACAGAATATCTCCAAATTGGGGCTGTGCCTAGAGCAACAGAATATCTCCAAAATGAATGCTGTCCCGGAACGGAACATCTCCAAAATTGTGCCTGCGAGTGAATTTCAGTACCTTAGATAGATTGCCTAATATTCCTGATCAGAAAGACTAAATCCGACATACGAGTACAAATCCCAGCTTCTGCTTTACAAAATGATTTCCTGAAGAGCCCTCCAACAGGCGATCATTTTTAATTACAAAGACATACGATCACCTAAACAAAGTAAAACAAAAATATCTGCCTACCTGTTGCCGACAAGTTGTTCATCTCCATCGTAAGGCTGGACAAACCACTTTCCAAGGCGAACAAATCCATGGCCCAAAAGACACCTGCAAAGAAAAATTCAAATCAATGTGCTCATGAAACCTGTGTCAGAATGCCAGAGGATTCAGGGAAGAAAAATGAACTAAACTGAACTGAGCAGTTGGTATAAAAATCGTTCCAGTGACAAGCTGAACCACAATGTTCCATAAAACGTCGAAAATGACCGATATACCAAGCACCTACCTAGGTTTCAACCCAATCTCAGTCAGTTTAGGTTTCAACCCAATCTCAGTCAGTTTTCTATTCACTGTTGCAAGGATTTTGGTAAATGGTACCTATACCTACATGGTTTTTCGCATATGCATATTCATGGTTTTCATATTGGTGTTGTTAGCATGTTCATTTCTTCATGGTTCAATGGCATGAAGCCACACCACACCAGCCAAAAGTAGCTCAATTCACCAAAATGACTGCACCAACAATATTGTTCAAGACAGGTGTAAAAACAATAAAAAATTCTTAGCCTGTTAATTTCTTCATGGTTTTATGGCGTGAAGCCTTACCACACTAGCCAAAAGAAGCTCAATTCACCGAAATGACTGCACCAACAGGATTGTTCAAGACATGCCAAAAACAATTAGGCCCTATTATTGTTGGCTGGTTGGTCTGCCATGACTTAACATTTTTCTTGCGTGGGCTTCATAAAACTCAGCTTTGTCCAAATGGTAATCGTATGACTTACCTTTCGACGAGATTGTGTAGTGCCTTGAACAGAAATGTCCTGCACTCATACGAGAGACCATTCTCCCAGGAGCCATATTCAGAATCTGAAGAATAGGACAAAATAAATAAGAGAATTAGACAATAAAAACAATGAGAGTGCTGTCAGGACTGTGTCATCTAGTCTTGCAGCCAATCGGGAGCCACAACCGCAAAGAATTTCGGATTCCTGAATCCGAAAAACAGCCATCGGCGAAGGCGATTCAAGATTACATCACGCCATCGAAACAATTTGTTGCTGGGACACAAGCCCACAAAACATACGTCTGCATTCTCACTCCAACTTAACCTCTGGTTCAACTCAATACATAGATATGAGTTGTGAAATGGTTTCCGATACGAGTTGTGTTGCAAAATTTCATTTCTATGCATCACAATGCCTATTCTTTTTCCACTGTTGCGAAGGATTCATTCGTGGTGTGTTGCATTGACTATTGAGTTTAACCTGAGGGACAGTTGCAATAGGAATACGGCCAATAATTACTTATCGGTACCTACCTACGTCTGTCCATATTTAATTGGGGCATTGGCTTTTATTTGACACCAAAAAACTGAACCATACAAACTTGCTCAAACACATCATAACTGGCAGCGATGGCACAATATCCAGTCTGCCTCGAAACTATTAGAAGGTCAAACTGCACAGGCGGCATTGGACATAGTTTTTTTTTTTTTTTTTTTAATTTAGGCCACTATTGTGAGTGAACTCACCATTCCACCCTAGCCATCTGCAAGTGAGCGAGCAACTGCCGAAAGGGAGGAATATAATTTCTGACTTTCTACAAGCATTTAATCCCAGATCCGAATAAAATGGATAGGTATTTATTACTTTTATAGACATTTACCCAAGTCTTAAAATAATTGCTAAAAATCTGTATGACAAGCGTACCTCCGGATAGGAGCTCCGGTGAAACCAAGAGTGACAAGTCAGGCTCCTCACCATACCAAAACAACCACAACTCCTTTGGACAATTCAGCCAAAGATTATCCCTGGAAGAATTCGGACCTTGCACACCAGATGATCCCGATCCTGGTCCCACATTAGGAAGGCCACTATTGTTTGTAAGGGATCCCAGAAGTCCCCCTGATGGGTCCCCCTGGCTCTGATTCACTTTTGGCTTCACTACACGGCGCCAGGCACAAAGAATATCCGCACTCAAACATTGTGCATACGACGAAAGCACAGGGTCTTGAAGAGGTCCGATGGATCCCAAATGGCCCTTCCCCGACCCGGCAGCTTGCGACTGAGATGGATGTTGGTGAGGGTAAGGGATTGGTCCACTGAAGACGGGACTTGGTGATCTCGGCAGCTGCTCCGCACACAAACGGCGCCATCGTATTCCACACAGATCGGTCTGTAATTAAGTAAAAAAAAGTTTAAGGCAATCACAGGACAATGTGACGTAACATAACTCTCATATTGGATGCTAAATCACCGATTCTGTCGCTAAATGTACAAATACTTGGGAAATAAATTTCAATGCCCATCACCATCCACAAACGGAATTGTAAATTCCAAAAACAAGGAGGTGAATCTTCAAGCCAAATGCCTCCTAGCTTTCAAGAACACATGATAAAACTTGCAATTCAATGAATCAACCAAGAAGGTTAGAAAGCTGAAGGAGTCCACATGCTACACCAGTACCTACCTAGCATTTAGGCATGGGGAGGTGAGCTTCCGCAACACAGTGGATTATGGGGAGGTGAGCTTCCGCAACACAGTGGAGGTGAGCTTCCGCAACACACATGGAAATTGCAAGGATATGCTCTGCTACTGGTAGGTAGCAGTGCGGCTGGTGTGTCAAAATGTGTTTTGGTCAAACGCATGGTGACAGTCATTACCTAGTGATCATTTTTCTGGTTTTTTTTTTCTCTCCTGAAAACCCTGGTAAGCATTCATTTAGTTACCTTGGCCTATTTACATTTTTTACCTTTCTCAATGCAAGCTGTTTCACAAGTAGGTACCTGAGCAGAAGAAAGCTTGGCATGCTAGGTACAAGCACAGCTTTTTTCGATGGGCTGTAGGTATTTCTCTTGCTAGCCGGGTATGTACCAATGATAATTATGGACCTTGTTACGATTGCATAGGTGGTACTCACAAGCTGTGAATGCACTTACATTATACCAACACTTTTAGTACCCATGCCATCTTTATTTAGTTTCCCTGCTCAAGCCCTTTATGAAATAATTGTGTGGAGTCATTTGACCTCCAGGATTCATATCATTTTTTCTTTTCAATATTGCGATCATAATGTTACTATCGAAGCAGACCTTTCGTCATGGCTTTTGGCTTTTTGGTTCTCATGCTTTTTGGATCTGATTAGTATCGCCAAGTAGCGTTTTAGCGCACACCCTGTACGTGTGGCTAAAAGGCTATCTAAAAGAAGTAGGACTGTTGGTGATTGGTATGAGCTAGCTCAATATGAAGTGACGGACACTTGACAAGATTTTTCACAACGTTTATTCTGCACATGGGTTGAAGCAAAACGAGCACTGCTCAGGCCACACAATAAACATTTGCAATGGATAAGTATAAGTAACATAGACAGTTAAAACAATGGCACAAAGCCAAAAGGATAAAAACCAAAAATAAACACAGTATATTTTTAACCAAACAATAAAGCTTAAAATCATGATCATTTCTGTTTTGGTAATTTGGCAGAAGCAAAAAGTCCTTTATTTCTGACCAGCCAGCCACGTTATTTAATCCCAAAAATAAACCAGCTTGTCGGGAGATCATTCTACGTGAAGCTAGTGAAGTCCATCCAAGGTCTTGCAACATTGACGTAACACTGTCAAAAGGAGCATGCCTATCAGTCACAAAACGTGCCGCTCTTCGTCAAAACAATTATTATGAACTGGCAAAAAATACATTTCTGCCTGGGTGAACATGAATTTTTACTTTGCCTGTAATGGCATTTAATTCGCAAATGATTTGTTCCGTGTGTCCTCGGATATTTTATCTTAACCCTGCGTGATGACCATTTGTATTCCTTGGATTGTCTGATCACATCGTCATCAGGGTTGTTCGTTTAAAACAATCTGTTTTAAACATGTTTTAAACAACCACGACTTGTTTAAAACAGTTTGTTTAAAACAAAATTGTGTTTTAAACGTGTTTTAAACATGTTCAAAAACAACCGCAACTTGTTTGAAATGCTTTGTTTAAAACAATCTGCAAAAATAAAAAAATGCTTTTTGCTTATTTACGCAATTTTCAACGTTTTTCTGAAATTGTTGTCAATAAAACCATTATTGTTGCCTTTTCAAAAACCTTCCGTCACTAAATTTTTGCAAAAATTCGCCTTGGCAGCTTTTGGAACACGTTTAAAACTGTTTAAAACACATTTTAAACAACGGGAAAAACAGATGAAAAAAAATGTTTAAAACGAAAGAAACAGGTTTTAAAGGTTTTTATGTTTTTTAGAAAAAACATGTTTTTTTCCAACCCTGATCATCATCATTGTCAACCACACTGCATGTGGTTGTCTGAGATGTGGCATGCATGGCCACCGATATTCGTTGTGCATGGTTGCGAGGAAGGATAGGTTGCATTCCGCTTCTCTTGATATTAAAAAAAGGAAAATATGGAAAAATGTGAATTTTTCTTCCTGCGGGCCCAATTTTAGAGAGCAGGCCAAGGCCAACAGTCCCAAGTTCTCCAAAAGTTCCATTTGCAGGTACCGTACAGTATGCCTGGCGACTATTTCCCCAGTTGCACAATGTTTTCGCACACTTGAAAAACCCGTTGTCAATAGCCTACTGGCCATGTGCAATTTTTACATGTTGGTACATGTCAGTGCTGAAAATGTAAAAATAAATCTGCCGGTCCCCAAAATATTGTAAAGGCCAGTGAAAGTTTTGTAAAGAGTCCCCTGGGGCCAGTTGGCTTCGAAAGGACAAGAATTCCAGGACAAGAGGACACATGTTCAGCATGTCCAGCCACTTTGTTTGATAAAAAGATAAAAGTTTCCATGCAGGGTCTGAATTGCAAGGGCTTCCACCTTCCAAGTGAAAAGGGGCAGCCGGCTCCGGGAGCTGGCACCTCCAGTAGCCGGCTCCAAGAGTTGGAGGGAGCCCCAACAATTTACGCACTGGTACATTTGTGATGTTGTCAATGCAGAAAAAACCCCGTTTGAAGGTGAGATGTGATCTGACCACCGCCCAACATGCGCTGTGACTGAGGCACCTGATGCTGCTGTGCAGTCAAAATAGTTCGCAATAAAGAAAGGCACATGACGTTCGTATGTCGAGGGAGGACATTGCCCAATTTCCTGCAAGACCATTGAGCAGACACTTCGTCACCTGGGAATTCAACTATCATAAGTCGACTTGCGATAGGTAGTGTAATTCCTGTGAGATTTGACCTTGTGTGATCTGGTTCTTGCAATTAAGATCCCTCGTCGCCCTTCCACGTCAAGGAAAATTCTCACTTTTTAATAACTCACTGTAAAAACGATAGCGAAAATTTTCAACTGCAATTTCTGAACAACGTCCTTTTGGACTTATGATAGTTGAATTCCCAGGTATCGACTTATCCGAGCCCAGTCACGAAGCTCGATCTTGCATGACAATGCCAGTGGTCAAAAACAACTATCAGGTTGTACAATCCAATCTATCAGGTGCACAGGTGGGTAGGTAGGTAGTTACCGAATGCATAAAAAAAATCCGAATGCGTAAAAATGTTACAACAATGCCGTCTGTCGAATGTGGCAAACTAATCTGGTCTCAGAACCCAAGATATATGGGCAATCTCAAATATGATCTATTGCCAAGGCAAAGGAGTAATTTGGCAAAAAAAACTTGTATACCAAAAACAGAGAATTTCCGAAACATTGATTTCGGAGCAATTTTTCTCATGTCTGTTTGTTTTTTAGTCTGAGTACATCCCTTATCCATCCCTCCCTTCTTCATTCACCTTAGTCCTATCTTCCTGTAGAGTCCTTTTACAACCTGTCTCTTTTATTTATCTTGTGATCTCTCATTCTTTGAAAGATTCTTATCTTTTTCTTGTTCATAGACTATTTGATTTCTTATTATTTCAGAATTTTATGGCTCAAACACTCTCTCATACAGAATTTGCTCAATCCAACTTTCATTCTCCTCCGCCCCTCGGTGGGTTGTCTTCAATCCATTACCCATGCATTGCATTAAAATGACCCATCATTTTCAATGCCAACCTACCTATCCAAATTCAGTATTTTAAGTTACTGTACATGAATTTGAGCCCACCATACATGAATTTGAGGGATACCTGACCTTGTGTCTAGGCACCTAACCATCTTGAATTTAAATTACCAGTCATTTGCAACATTAAATCCCACTTTCTGATCTTGGATTCATTTGTAGGTCGGTTCAGAAATGTTTTAATCATCATTTTTTGTCTTATTTCCTCATCTTTTTTCATCTTCCGACCTTGCAATGCAATGATTCAATCATTGTCGACGCTTTAACTTAGGAATGCATAACAATTGCACTGGGCATAACTTTCACCTTATTTTCAATGTAACTGATTTTGTGTCGTATTGAGGAACTTTTTTTTGAACTTGAGTATTGAGGAACTGTTCATTCATCCTGCCTGGCCTTTAATGGACGTAACAAATGGATTTGGTCTTACAACTGCTGAATGATCTGTTGTTATTTTGATGACACTGAATTGGCTTGTTTTGATAAGAAGAATAGGTAGGTAGGTAATGTTTGGATAAAAATTGTTAGGTAAGGTACTTATCGTTATAACAAGATATAGGTACCTACCTACTTGTCATGAAAGAATATAGGTAGGTACAAAAAGACAAAAAGCACGACAACATATGAAAGGTGTCGTATGATCGGACATTGGAAATATAAAATAAAGTTCAGAATTGACGGAAAGCTAGAGTTGTGGTTTAAAAGTGTGTGTAGGGCAGGCAGGGTCTCATGAATTCATGATTATTCTAGATGAGGCACAGGTGGAGACGCACCCTACCTGCTTTTATTTCGATTCAAAGAATATTCCATGCAGGCTTTCGCCATTGGAACAATGTTTCAAATTCATACCCATTTCAGAAAAATTTAATTCCAGAAGGTCGGTGCCAATGCCAACCGAGATTGATTTTTTTCTTGGTTTTCATTGTAGGATTATTTTGCCGTGGACAAGTTAAAGGGAGCTAAGTGCGAGAAACTTTAATTTCTACTCCTGCAATTTTCCATTTAAAATCCATTGTTCTTCATCAACATTTTTCATTTCTCTGTTTTCACTTAGCTCCTTTTCATTTGTCCAAGGCGATTTCGCCTATTGTGGATGGAATAACAACTGTTATTCAGAACTGTTTTTCAACTGTTATGTGTACAACAACTTCCTTTGGAATAAAAGACCTCTTTTGTGCAGGCTCATTTTGATCCTTTGTTAGGTACCTACTACAAGATCTTTCAAATACAGCCAGAGATTTTTATAACGAGATGAACCATTTGCCATTTATTTTTGGGTGGTGTCAATATTGAATTAGAAGTTGGTTCCTTCATCAAGAGATGGCCAGCACCATGGTCATTTGTGAAAAAATACGGAGCGCTGGGACGAGAACCTGTGACATGCCCAACGCAAAATAAAGTTGTTTCTCTCGCTCCAGCAACACAAAAAATGGAAATTTTTCCATAATTTTTTTTTAATCTTTTGGGCCCGAATTCAGCTGGTTGCACTCTTTCCGCTTGGCTTTTGTCATGTCAAGCCGACGTACTAAGAAACTGACGACTCGAAAATGTACCGATAATACATTCCTACGACTGAATTTGAAGACACAGGACTGCAAACTGTGCGTAGAACCGCTTTGTGATTTTTGCCAACTTTATAGGTAGGCCTACCTACTTAGTGGAGTAGGTCATATTTGCCGACGTTCTCTTTCTACTTTACGACTTTGCCGCAAGATGGCAACGTGGAGCCTGCTACGAAAAAAGTGGAGGGGCCAAATCAAATGGTTCATCTCGGTATAAAAATGTCCGACTTCAGCGCAGTCCTAGTATCATCAGGGGTTGAGATGCTCATTGGAACAAAAAACGACAACTGAATAAAATCATGGGTCCAATCTGGTTTTTTTAACTTCTCCGGAGTGAACTATCCATGTCATGATGCAGATGATGATGCAGTACAGTGTCGAAACCTTCTCAACCAGTCACCAGATGAGATGTTTCAAACAGTACGATATCACAACATGGTGTGGTGAGAGGTAGGTAGTTCACTGCGGAGAGGTTTTTGCCACATGACTCATGGTTTTATTCTGTTGATGTGTTTTATTCCAATAAGCATCAGAAACCCATGATGATATGATACTGTGGTGCAGTTGAAAGACCTTGGGAGATGGGAATTTTAACAAATGCAGCAGCAACAATGGATCCGGGAAGCCTAAAAGACTGAACGAAACGGGCCGACGGGTCAAAGGTGGTCATACACTGCATCATTTGTGTCACTTTTTAAAAGAATGCCAGATTGAAAGTGCAATGCGGCGTCACTTTTGCTGCCGGGTCACACCAAAATCTTGACGGGTAAACACGGCATCCGTACATTACCCACACCAGTTTTCTCCAAAAAATATTTTTTCTCAACAAATATTTTCAAATTTTTTTCTGTCAAAAAAAATTTGTTCAAACAATTTTACAAAACATTTTCTCCAAATTGAAAACAAAGTTTTTTTTTCTTTTCAGATACACAAACCAAAATCAGAACTTGCATTTGGAGATGAGGTTGGGATAGGTTTTGGTTAGGTTAGATTCTGTGGGCTTTGTGAAAAATTTCTCAAAAAAAAAAAAAAAAAAAAAAAAAAAAAATCGCGCGGCCTAGGTACCCATGAGCCGCCGCGTGATGATAACAGCGCTGGACACAACAAATTAAGTTCCAAACGTTTCGTCCCGTTTTGACCCATGATGTCCTTGTTTATTCCCTGCTTAGTTTCTTTTCTACAAGGATCATTGTCTAACCATGCCTTTTTCTCGTTCTCTTTATTTTTACATGCATTGAATAATGAAACATTAAATTTATGGTGAGCTGTCAATTATTGTGCACCGCTTTGGGCCTGTTTTTTGTGATCCAATGATCTTCCTGCTGCTGAAATCATCTCTGACCTTGTGGACGATGCCATCGGTGGAATTTTCACATTGCATACGTACGTGACCTAGTTCGTTGCTATTTGTTTGTTTTTTCTTTTTTGACATTGCCATCGACAACACCCACATTGGGTTTCTAAAAATTCACTTCATGCACCAATGGTTTGCACTTGCATTCCACGTTTCGTTTCTTTTTGTGTAACCTACATCCGTTCACCTCGCTGGCCGAAAAGATGCATGCTGCCTCGGTGAGAGAACATGACTTTATTGTTGTCGTGGTAATTGCCGAGGCAAAAAAATGATGCATGCCTGACCGGGGTTTACCACGTCCAATGGCTTTTATTGCCTGTGGCCCCCAACATAGTCCCGTCTGTTCAGTCTTTTTGGTCAGTTTTCTTCACAAAAATATGCGTCCTGCATGGCCAGCTTATGTGACCCGTTTTGTCCCGTCGTGACCCATCTGTTAGTCACACCTCAATGGTTCCATGGTGAGCTGAAATACTTCAGAATATTTCGCGCACCAGCAAATTCCCACTACAGTGAAAAATGGTAGGTAGTTTTTCAAGTTTTTACTTAAATGTCACCTCATTTTCCTCACCAGCATCGTAGTCGTGCCAAACGGATTCCCTGATTTGTGAAGAATAAACAAATTCCCATAAAATTCCCTTGAGAATGACATCCCCTCTTCACTAATGTCTTCCCTTATGTTATTATTCAGCACAGCTACCCATCTGGTACCTTTTTTTACTCACCTGACGTTCAAAGCACCCGCTGCCCAAGCACGTTTTTTTCCTGTGGCGATGCCTTCACAAAAACCGCTGATGCGGGAAGCGACTGAGAATTGGCAGGTGTCAAGTCAAACTCTGCCCAGATTTCATTGCAGATTTTGGTTTTTGGTACCTAACTACTGGCAAAAAAAATTAAAAAAAAAGCCTGGTTGCTATTTTGATAATGGAAATGTTCTTTCGGTTTTTAATCGTGTGGACGTACCTAGTTTTTGCACTTTTGAATTCCAAGAATTCCATGAAGTGCAAATTCTATGCACATCGAGCTAGATGCATGGAAAGCTTTTGCAGGTAGGAAGGCACCAGCACCAGCCTACCCAGGGACCACATCCTTCATGACCTACCAACCTGATTTTTTGCATCCGCTGCCCAAGTACATTTTTTTTCCTGTGGTGATGCCTTCACAAAAACCACAAATGCGAGAAGCGACTGAGAATGCTGAACTTAGAACGTAGGCAAGTGCTTGACCAGTCATGTTATGACGATATCAGAGGTTTTTCAGTTGATATTCAATTCATGAAATCATAATAAGCTAATGCGCATCCAGCCTCACACTGAGGGAGGTGAGATTGGCATGAAGGCGCACCTCTGACATGGGATCTGGGGCAGAGCCCCAGCAGAATTCCACTGAGCCTCTTGAGAGGGGATCTGATCATCTGGGAGATCAAGATGGTGTCATTACAATTCATTATGAGCAGTTTCTTAACATGGTGTTTAGTTTAAAGACATAAGAAATGTCTGTATGTGTGGCTGAATGACCTCTCAGATATGAATCACTTGCCTTATTTCTGAATGATGCGATTGATGGGGTGGATTTCTGCTACACAAAACAAGTTTTATTTTTTTATTGCACATTTATATTACTTTAGCCTACTTGTTTTTATCTTGTCTTTTAAAGGCCAACATTGTTTTACATTGTTTTAATGTCTTTTAAAGCATGTTTTTTCCATCTTTAAATCTATTGTTGGTTGTGATAATGTATGTTTTGTGAGTGGGTATTATTCCAAATAAATAGGTATTTCATTAAAAAAAAAAGTCCTCCAGTAAACGAATAACGTGAAGTTGAGGTTTATTTTGCATGGAAAAAGGCATTTTCCCAAAAAATCCTGAAAAATGAATATTTTATACTGCGATGGGGGTTGTCACCCCCGCTAAAAATAGGCATGTGAGCCTAAGCAGAGATTCTCTGGAATGCTCGGCCTGGATAGCTTCAAGAGAAGAGTGGGAATTTAGACTTCATCGAACACCTTAACGTGGTCAATGAAAATTGCAAGAGACAGACTGGATCCAACGCAGTTGTAATCCTGTTATCGGAAATTCTCCTGTCTCATTTGAGTACCGTAAGTTTAAATTACTCTCCAGTTTGCAACCTGTTGTGTTCTCGAATTGGGGTGAATGCCACCAGAGATGGTCGTGTTCCACTTGTGAAATCACAGTGGAGCCTGATCCATGTGCTCATGCCACTTGAGGCCATTCCAGGTTTGGTTTGGGTGTCTATCCAATTCAAACTGACCTCTCCAATTTTTGGCAAAACACCATGATGATCGAACAGCGCAGTTAAGCAATTGAGGAAAAGGTCACTGGTGAGGAAAGTGAAGGCAAACAAGATCAAGTGTGCAACGACAGGATGGGGAAAACCAAGAAATGTGCATAAAACTCACCAAAGCAAAGAAGTTTGTGTGGCAATCTTCCAAGCTGGCACCATTTGTGCGAAAGTTTGGATGCGTCATTTTGCATCTTGCATGGCGCAGTTGGCTGTTGAACACCACAAGAACTCAATTTCCTGAAAAATCGCCATCACCGGCAAGAAAACACAATCCTGTGGCACCACAAAACGACTGTTTTCACTTCGACTGTCGGTCGAGCGAGAATGGCGGCCTCTGTTGGGACTCGATCTGTGATTGGACGGCGGCTTCTGACGTCATTTTCGTCACACAAATGGCGGCGACCTTGCGGAGTGCGTTCGTCCGGTCCTTGTGGGAACGGGATATTTGCGTGGAACCCAAAGTTTCCAACCTTTTCAAGAGTTTGGTGAGTGACAGTTTTGCAAAACCTGATCTGTTTCTTGTTTCATTGTGATTTTTCTGCTTTTGTGGCACAAAGCGAATGCCCATGCTTTGGAGGTCGGACTGATTTCATCATGTTCAACTTCTGAAAATTTGAAACATTTGGAGATTTGAGAAATTTGAAGACAGAAGTGATCAGGAATTCGAACTTATCCGAACCCCAATGCCCAAAATCAGAACTCAAGGTCCCAGGATTTTCTTCAATCATTTCGAGGAGGGTGGAGTCACAAGCCAAATATTTTTTGGGCGGAGTTGTAACAGGGTGGGCGAAAACGTTCAGCAAAATAAGTTTGATTTTTTTAGTTCCATTCATTTTTCCTCTCAAATTGAGATTCTTGATCTTTTGGGGACTCCAATCTTCGAAAGGTAGGTACTGCTTTCGAGCGCCGCTACAGCAAAACCCTCAACCTCCCCTGCCCCCAACTCAGCAGCTTGCAAATTTGATATAGGTATAGGTAGAACTGGATTCTTCCTATCCTGGTTCCTTGTTTTCAAATCCTCTGAGGCCAAAAAGGCACCTTGTTGCCAATGATGAAAGAACTGTAGTCTCATTTGTGTTCCTATTTATTTTTTTGTAAGGAGTGAGGCAAAAGTGGCTGTTTGTGTGCATTTCCCTTTCTGATTTTCTTGGGGTTTAAAGATCATGCTGAGGCTCATGCCTAGTGCCAGTGTACCAAGCACTTTTGGCACTGGCTTGGTTAATTGCAGAATGGAAACGGTGCTTCATGTTTTGTGGAAAACCATGAATTAAATAACCCCGGGGTCAGCAGTCAGCAGCAAAAAAGTGGTGGGTAAATTGTCACATGATCAGGAAACTTAGGTGCACACAAATCATCCATGTAAGCAGCACCTGTTGTGAGAAGTTCAACTTTTGTTGTATTGATTTGTGAAACAACTTTCTTTATTGATGAACCAACTTGTTCTTGGTATCTTATTTTGTTTGTCTTTACCTACCTACTGTGGCTATCACTGCATGATGTAAAAAGTAGGTACGAGTGGACGGCCAATGATAATGGCCATTCAATCTAATTTAATCCAAATTCAACAATAATAGAACAGCCAATGATGATTTGTGCCAACAAAGAACCTACCTACATGGAAACTTTAATCTGCGGCCAATAAAAATTATGCATAAAATGCCCACCTTGGCTGATTTTGCAGTGCATCAAACGATGTTTTCAAACGTACTTTTCGACAAAAGAAATTTGAGGCGAAACTCACGAAAGGCAGAACACCAAATTCCCGCAAATAACAAGTTTTTGACAATGCTTTCAATGACAAATTTTGACAATGTTTTCAAACTAACTAATCGACAAAAGAAATTTGAGGCTAAACTCACGAAAGGCAGAACACCAAATTCCCGCAAATGACAAGTTTTTGACAGTGCACCGACCAACCAACAAGCCATGTTCTTTTTTCTTCAAGGGAGTACCTATCGCAGAAATCATCGGAGATAAAAGTCATTCTACATTTTTGCCTCAGAATGGTCTCAGGAACAGCGGATAGGGGGGGGAGTGGATAAAACATTATTTGGGTTGACTGAATTTGTCCTTTGGTCCGAAAAGTTCGAATGGTGACTGCATCAAATTTTCGGTCTAAAACCATTCGATCTAAACACAATCTATCCAGGTACGTTCCCCCCGAACAGCCAGGTAGGTACCCATAGTTTTGCTGGTAGGTACATTTATGGGACACCCTGTAGGTAGGTGTAATAAGAAGCCAGCCATATAAATTGAACCAACACTGGACCTCACAGCCTTCGTCCGCTGTTTTATTTTTCACAGGTAGTGCGAAGTTACATAGAGATAAAACCTGACAAGTTGCGTCCCATTTATCTGTTTCCAAAACGGAAAAAATGGTGGGAGAAAGTTGGAAAATTCCAACTGAAAGGTGCTGACGTTGAGTTGTTATCTGTGAAAGGTTCAATTTTAACACAAGGGCATAGTGATGAGGATGACACCACCAGACACAAGCTGCAACATTGGAAGGATGAAGGCAGAAAGTTGAATTCAAGGAAGGCCGACTACGATGCTGAGTCTGTCTCAGCCAGAGGGTAAGAGGAGGTTGCTAATTTCTGAATTTCATAAAATGCGCAGGGAAATCGGGTGAAAGTCGGGAAAATCATAAATGTGTTTTCATGACATGGTTAGTTACCTGTCCGTCTGTCTGTCTGACATCCTGGTGCAGCAACGAAACATTTTGGTGCAAGTTTCCGATCTGTAGGTAATGTTCGGAAAATGAATGGAACCACACAAACAATTTAAATGCAATTTTAGCAGTCAATAAAACATTTTAATCTGCAACGAAAACCCAGAACCAAAGTTGTCCTTTGTAACTGCACAAGAAAAACAAGTGCCTATTAAATTTTTTGATGGGTGACAAAATTGTTGAAATGATTGGTTGTAGGTATGTTATCAAAGTTGAAGAATTCTTGCACTTTTTATGTTGTTTGGCAGCAAAAAAGAAGTTTCGGAGGCAGTAGGCATTCATTGACTGCCACAAACTGCATTTAAATAGTTTGTTTTGGTTCCTTTAATTTTCTCGGCACTGTGCATCAGTCTCATGGCCAAATTACAGCCCTTTTTTGTGCATATTTTGAATTTACAAAGCGGCTTTGGACTGTGTCCCTTATTGAAAAGAAGTTGGCAATTGGACTACATTTTAATTGCATGGGTATCTATTCAATTGAAAGTACCTAAATGATTGATTGAAAGTTAATCA
The DNA here is from genome assembly GCA_030068105.1 of Sinentomon sp. SZTP_YWyxl. Taxonomy (NCBI): domain Eukaryota; kingdom Metazoa; phylum Arthropoda; class Protura; order Sinentomata; family Sinentomidae; genus Sinentomon; species Sinentomon sp. SZTP_YWyxl. Next base: position 25,931 of record JASGXE010003957.1, on the reverse strand, counting down.
TGGTAAAATCTATTTGCTTGCACAGGAAATTTTTCGATCAAGGTTGGCCACAAAATGTGTGTCCACCAATCGAACATCGATTTTTTGTTCAGAAATAATGCCTTAGATTTTCATCTTCCGCATGAATTGTGCAGGCCGATTGGCTTTTTTGCTGAGCAGGAAGCAACTGCAGTGACCGTATTCCACAATGTAATAATGTCATGTAAAATGTATAAGGTTGAAATGCACCCCACCCTTTGAAGTGACGGTTAACTCCAAATTGGGATCGACAAGGGCCCTTCTCGGAAAAAGTGCCAATTTAGGTTTTTCCTGAACAGGAATTGACCGAATCAGAATCAACCGATGTAAAAAATGCCCCCTTTTGAGCTACCATGTGGGCTATGGATAGGTAATTTTAGGTATCGTCCACATTTAAGTTTTCATTTGTCTGACTTTCAGGTATCTCCGGGCACAAAAACCATACAACCCACCTGCAGATGTCTACGACCGATTCATGAAAATTGTCAGTGACATTTTTGGTCAGAATTTTGACAAGGAATTAGTCATCAGCACCGATTTGGAAGCCCTCGAGGTGTTAAAATTCCCTGACAATCGAAAGAAATATGATTTGTTGACGTCTTGTGAAAAGGAATTCGATCATCAGATGCCAAGCTCGCTGCTGTATGAAGTCAACAGTGTTGGTATGTCTCCACTCCTGTGGTGTGATAGGAGGCCATATGGCCCCATATGGCATAATGGTCTACGAAAGACATCAGCGGGCACAGAAGGCCTGGAAATCGTTGCCCAACGCTGTTGCATTGGGCGTATGAGCTGGCGAATTTTAAATCCATTGGGCATAGTTTTGTTTGTCCGAGGTTTCACCATTGCACCAGGCACCATTGTCTGCTCCCAGTAACCAAATTGCTTTTTTGATTCGTGCCATTCTTGTTGCCTGCCTCCACCATGAGCCACAGTGGGAAAGAACACTTTGATCTGGGTGAGCCAAAAAAGCCAATGTCCAAAAATGTAAGAAGATTGAAGACATAATAATTCTTGTTGCCAATATTACCTACCTGGTGCCTGGTACCTACATGCATTTTTCCCATTTAGTACCTAAATGCTGCCTTTGGACTTTTTTGCGTTCTTTTGAGATGAAAGTGCCTCTCTGGAAGTGTCGGTTTTTACAAGAAACTTCAATTTCTAATTGCCATGTTTCCATTTGTGGATACCGACCTATAATTCCGTCGCCACTGTACCTACACAATCTGCATGAGTCAGTATTACCGATGATCAAAGATGCCAACCAAAAAATATCAGTTGGTGACTTCAAGTGCGAGGGAGGGAACTGTGGGAACGAAAGTCCAATTAAAATAGAAGCTTTGTGACCAAGTCCAGGATGCCACATGGGACGCTTTACTTTCCAACACATGCCATACACAAGTGTGTGCCATTGGCCCAAAGCAAAGCAGGACGCTCTGCTCCTACTAAACTTGAGCCTCTGCATCATCTGTGGTCTTTGCATCTGGAATAGCAGGATACCAATGGCGGCGCACTGGTCTTGGTGCAGCTGCAGAAACAATGCATCTGGTTCGTGCAGTGCATCCATTCGATGCCAACGCATTGCATTCTGGACTGGCAGAGGTTAAGGGGAATCATCAATTCTTGTGAACAGCAAAGTTCATCATCCGGCATCATTATATCACCGGCAGGAATGAGGTTCTCTTCTGGGTTGGTTTCAGCAGACGACAGGATAGCGGTAGAAATTGAATGCACCCATCTATCACTATCCTGTCGTCTGCTCAAACCAACTCGGAAGATAACCTCATTGCTGCTCATGGATGATGTAATCATGACCAGATGACGAACAGACAAAACCGATTCAGGTGGTTGATATTTCATAATCTTTGGCAGTTTGTGGACACGAAGATACGTGTTGACCACTCTATTCCTCAAGAATATCAGCATTCTTGTTTGAGTAATTTTTACGCTGACAAGAAATAATTCTCTAGTTTTTTGCGATTGTTTTATTTTCTTGCAGCTGATGTTCTCGGATATTATGTGACACCCATCGAGATGAAAGTTCCTCTTGATCAGCTGAAGGACATTGAACTGCCTCCAAATCTTCATGTTACCTACGATTACACAAGGCTGGATCCAAGTACGTTTAAAATTGATATCTGCAATTTGTTGGTTGAATTTCAAATCAGGAAAAATGTAACAAAAAACTAAAAAATTTGATTCGTCATTGATAAATGGGCTACGGTTCCAAAGGCCTGTCTTAAGTGAGTAGACCGAGTTCACAGCTGTTGTGGCAATTAATGTTAGGTTGACCATAATCTGACAGGCGGGCGTGACAGAATCAGTAGCAGGATGTAAGCGATAGGTTGACAAGCAATAATAATTGGAGGTGAAGGCAGGCCAGTTATTTCAGGTTTAGTTGGCTTGAATGAGAAAAAAAGGAAAGGAAAAACGAAATCATGTCTGCAAACTTGACTTACCCTACACCACATGTAGACAGGATATTGGAAATGTTTCCAAAAATGTACCTAGGTACCTATGCCTTTATTGCCTGCCATGTGTGGTGGACTGTTATTTTTGTGATATTCGAATTAGGCCACCATTTTCGGGACAGATGGGTGCCTATTCTGTTCCAAGTTGCATGCCGGCCATCTTTATTCCACAGTTTCCCTCGCACGCAAAAATCCTGCACTGTGTCGAGTTTCTCCTCATCTCAAGAATTTTTTATTCTCCCGATAGATTTTCTGCAGCATTGATGAAAAACCACACAGATTGGGTACCTACAAAAAAATTACGTAACTTCCCCAGAGTTTCATCTTTGTATGCATCCTATGTCTTACAATCTGCCCAACCCCACTTTTCAGGTCTTCATTTTCTTTGAAGTTTTGGTTTGGTACGTAATTTTGAGTTGATTCCTTGGTATTTTTCTCATGTCTTTCGCATTTTTGGTTACCTATTTTTTTAAACCATTTTGATATGTTTCTCTCATGTTTGCAGGTAACAATCCATTGTTCCATAACCTGACTGCCTTTCCGGGGAGTTCCACCATTGCACAGAATTTGAAGTTCAAGAAAAAGTATCCGAGTTTTATTGCAAAGAAAATCTGGCACACGAAGCCCACGGAACAACTCTAGTGCCAGATTGATCCGAGTTTTGTTGCATTTTGTTCCTCTCGACATGTCTCGGCGTGTCTTGACGAGTTTTGTTATTTTGTTTTCACTTTGCTTTGAAACCTTGTTCTTGAAAGATTGTCGGTGATCTAGTAAGTGGCAAAAAATAAAATATTTTGTGGTTCTCTGGTCGTTGGTGACAGGCATTAGTGGCCGTAAGCATTGGCTGAGTTGGACAAGGTCAGGTCAGATGGGATTTGGGTAGACTAGATCCAGACCTAACCTTATCTGACCTGAGCGTACGGTTTTCCAATCTAACTAATGTGACTGTGCGGTTGTGTTTGTGCTTGTCACCAAGGACTAGAGACCCATTTCCTACTGATTTTGTCTTTTGTATCTCGGGATTTCTGGGATAACCCAGTTTCGATCAGCCTTCACACACAGAGAACTTCAGCTCTCAAGTGGGAAATGCTTTCAAAAGTTCCTGTCCATTGCCAATATCTAGATGGGTGGCGTGGCAAAAAAAATCCATTTTTTATTGCCTCATACCTAACTGGTGGCCTGAAGCCTCTTCTGGGGTAATTTTGAAATGTTTGGTCCCCTTGTCTGCCCATGGAATTTTTTAACTGTCCGGTGGTCCCTGGGTTTGCTGAAGGCCTTTATCAAATTGTGTTTGGTGCTAAGATCCGTTTCGCAAACACATCCGATCCAACAATGGCCTCAAATCGGGTAATTGAAGGCCTTTATTAATGAGAATTTTGGAATAATGCAAAAAAATGAAGAACAAGGTTCAAGGTCAAAGTTGTATCCTAAAAGTGGAGAAAGCACTGGATTCGACTGGAAACTTGTATAAAATAAAGGCCTGGAAATTGGCAAAAGTTCCAGAGTTTTATCGCATTGGCCATGCAAAAGTTCGATAAGTGGAAAGATGTAGACTGTGGGCAAAATGAATTGCAGCATTTGAATTTCGGAGGAAAAATAAGAAAAGGCGAAAGAAACACCCAGTCCTAGTTTCACATACAAAATTTACAGGTCCGTATTAAGTTTTTCAGACAGGTGAAACTGCCTATTGAAAACGTGGCAGTGGTGTGTAGTGGCAGCGGAAAAAGATTACTCATACATGTGTTTTTCTCATTTAACCGTTGCCTCCGAAACTTTTTTTTTCTTTCTTTTTACTCTTATGCATTTGGTAGAAAACAAAAGTGCCAAATTGCAACGGAGCTTTCTAGAGGTGTCAGATTTTGACATTGGTGATGAAAGAGGATCTTTTATTTCTACAGCATGGAGTTTTTGCTAAAATCTCAAGAATGGAAATTTTTCACATGTATGGATAATCTTTTTCCGCCGCCAGAATACAGGGTTGGCTAAAAGTGTTTTGCCATGGGGAAAATGTAAATGTGCTGTTTTACCATATTTTGTGATCCATAACTTGTTCCAGCTCAAACCACGGGTATTGAGAAATAATTGTCATCCCAAACTAAGTGGGGTCATCCAAGGTTAGAGCCAAAAAATTACACATAACAGGAAGGGAGGTAGTTTAGAAAGTAATCCCAACAAAATGTTTACACCCGTGTTGGAGCTAAAGAAAATTTCATACCACAACCCGTTAAACGTATTACAATAATTCAGTTGTGTGCAATGCGGAATTTTCTCCACTGATGTAAAAAATATGTCGTGGCCAGTGTTTGAACCACGTCCTGCAAGTCAGCATCCACTGACATCAGCCAAGGAGCCTCGTCTACAGAAAACCAACCCTTTCAAGTCCAACAGCATCTTTTTAATTAAGTCAAGCAAGAAATGGTACCTTTACCATAAAGCCCAGCAAACCACATCGTTTTTTCAGCTTTCCACCTATCTTCATACTTGACATAGCAGTGCACCAAGTGACCGTCTGGTCCTACATCATTGCATCGACATGCATCTTGTTTGTGCAGTGCCTCCATCCATATCAACGCCAGGCCAGCATATGGCCCTCTGGCTTGGAAAAGGTAAACGCAACGGGCCAGCAACAGGAAGTGATGTTGTTCCCAGCAACTTTTGGCTGGTGCTCCCACGAATGTTGTGCACATTGTTGAGTGGCAAAGAGCCAGTCTGCTCTCATTTCGCTCACCAGGGTTGCCAGTGACCTGGAGCACCTGGAAGTCTGGGAATTTGAAAAAAGAACCTGGAATACCTGGAAAAGTCAGGGATTTCAAGGGCTTTTGCTGCCAAACCTGGAAGTCGGGGAAATCTAAATGTAAAAAGGCAATTTTCCAGAGCCAATTTTTGTCAAAAATGCTTTCTTTGCTTCTGTTTCAAAATGAATGGTTTTCAAGCTGTGGAATTCTTGGCATTCTTTCAAGAAAATCCTGAAAATTGACAGTCTTGAGACATCGTGCCAGGAAAGGGCCTGAAATTTCCTGGTAACGGACCTGGAAAAGTCAGGGGATTGAGATCTGGGAAATGGCTGGCAACCCTGCTCACAGAATATCCAATTTAATTCCAGTTCTATTTGCCTCAAGCGTGGGCAGAGTCAGCCTTGCATTTATAATTGAATGAAGTGTTCACTGCCTTTCGAGCGTGCTACTCTGGCAGATGCCAGATGAAAGGATATTGTGGTAAAAGGATTTCCACGAAGATTTGTTTCCGTATCCTGTCTTGATTCACAGCTCTCTTGGGCAACAAGGAGGGGGTCTTTACCTGGTCCTCAAGGACTGGGTGTCCCCCCTCCTCCAGCGTGGCGCAATAGGTGACCGAACAACGCTAGCTCCCAGCTTTGGCTGGGACAAATAAAAAAAGATCAAGCGTAAAATAGAATAAAAATACATTGGCTTGTCCTTGTGCAAGCGAGGCCTTTTATTCACGAAACATCGAGTTCAGTAGCTGCATTCATCCAGAAAATGACAATCACAAGCAGCACAGTGCATTCGAATTGCACAATTATTAATGACGAGAATCTTCTGTCTCTAAACTGCAGTATTCAGTCTTGTTCAATTGCAAACACGACGATTTCTTTGAACAATGGTATCGATGGGAACAAACACAGATGTCGGGAAAAATGCAAAACGCCCCCACCAGTTCATAACCACAGATTTATCTTCTGTCATATTCCCCATTGCAATAACTCACCCCATGCAGGTTCAACTCAATAGAGCCAATTCAACAGACGGATGCATCTTTCAATGCAACAATGGAAAAGGAATAAGCGTTAGTTGTGCATAGAAATTAAATTTTCACAACACAAATCTATCCATTGAATTGGCTTTATTGAGTTGAACCTGAGTGGTGAGATGCAATGGGGACTGCAGCTGGCTGTTTTAACCAAATAAAAAACAGTGCTGTTCTCTTCAAGCGTCCGTTGCCGACCCTGAAAAATGCATTGCAGACGACAATTATACAGCATCGGGAAAATTAATGGAGCCACAGACGTAAATTAAATGGCAGAAATGGTGTTGCCTCCGAAACTTTCCTTTTTTCTTGTGTCCTTTTTTTTCACAAAGAAAAAAGTGTCGTGTTTCAACAACATGTTGTGACATCTGTTTCACAAGTTTTGTTTCAACAATTTTGTTGCATATATTTTAAAAAAACACTTCGATTTTTTTCTTCTACATTTGGTTGGACTACAAAGGAAAAACTTTGGTGCGAAATTTTCGTCGCGGAAGAAAATGTTTCATTGACTACCGAAACGTGCATTTAAATTGCATGTGTGGTTCCATTAATTTTCCCGGCACTGTACATCTCTTGTAAACCGTAAGGGGAACAACGAACAAGAGTTGTTTCATCGCAGCCACAACAGACTTTGTGTTGGACATTTTCAGCAGTCAACACGAGAAAACAGTCAAAAGAGTGATGAAAGTGAAATATGTTCTGGGCTGAGCCAAGCACCAGCACAACAATATCTGCAGAATGGCCAAATAGCCATGACTTGAATTTTGAGTGAGAAGCTAGGGAGGCGATTCTGAGCCCCATGCTAGAATACTCATCAAATATTGTCTATCACAAGAGCACAGCATCGAACAGCCAGCATGGTGCTATGGTTGGCATTTATAAAATTGTCGGTTGCAGTTCGGAATACCTGCCGACATTTGAAAAAAGCTGAACTGGACGAGTTTTCAAACACGCTCAAGTTGCCAAAATAAGGTTAGAATAGGTTAGTTTAGTTAGCTTTAAGTATATCACAGAGCAATGGTTATAACTCGTTCAGTTCAATGTCGGCAGGTATTCCGAACTGTTACCAAATTGTCAAAGCACTGCCTTTCTTTGATCCAGGACTTTGTGGTTCAAACCAGGGTCGGGCAAGATTTTTCTCAAAGTGGAAAAACGATACCGTAAATGATTTTTAGGAGCTGGTTCAAGTTGCCGCGAAGCTGCGATACAACCACCAGTTAGAACAAAAAATAGTGGGCATGCATCTCTGGGTCAAAATGCAAGATCAAAGTGCAGGAAGCACCCAATCCCTTCGGGGATATTTTTATTGTAAAATGGTCATTCTATTTTGGGGAACTTGGAAAAGTTGGGAAATTTATATTTTCGAAGTTGGTGCACGGGTGTCTTGTTATATTTGAAAACTGAAATTTGGGGCTGGGTGACCAGCAGCTGGTCCACGGTCTGGGAGAGCAGCCCCAGAGGGATTGTCAGAACAGAAACCCCGTTAGCTTCTGCACCACAAAAGCTGGGGCATTTTCCCTACTTGGCTCTCCAAAGGACACCACAAGTCACTTTAAAGGGAGATTCCCTCACATCCCATCTCTTTTTTTAAAAAATCTTATAACTTTTTTAGCTCCAGCAAATCACATCCAACTATGACTCTAGTTTCAAATTCAATGCTATTGCACATTCGTTATAACGTCAGTTCACCTAATCTCATTAGTTCGACAATTTAATGCTCACATTATCATACATCTAATAGTAAGTACTCACACACTTGGTAAGCAATTCCAACTCAATTAATATCAACTCCTTCACGAAAAAAATCAAAACTAAATTACAATCAACATGGCAAGTTTGCAACGGACAAGCAAAAATTTAAAAATATACCTAATTTTCTGCTTCGAGTTCTATTCACATCTGACCTGACAGAAAAAACGGTTTCACAAATTACTCCATACAGGAATTCCAGTGAAAAAAAGGGTCGATCCTCATATGATGTGGATTGTATTTTTGTATTTGTATTATCACAGTATGAAGCTGGGGGTCAGGGATACCCTTCAACTGGCCGGTGAGTATGGGATGCAGGGGCGCAAAAGCCGGGGGGATGTGTCGCCTCCAATTTTCTTCTAAGGGAATTCGTCCCTCCCAATAATTTCGTCGAAATTCAATTTTTTGCACGGGTGGAAAAAGTTCGGGAGCGTTCGGGTGCGTGGAATAACGTCTAATTTTTGCAAGGTCTAATGTTACGTCTAACCGGAATGACGTCTAATTTTTCGAACGTCTAACCGGAATAACGTCTAACCGGAATAACGTCTAATCGGAATAACGTCTAACCGGAATAATGAATGTCTAACCGGAATAACGTCTAACAGGAATAAAAGTGTCGTCTAACAGGAATAACGTCTAACCGGAACATCTAACCGGAATAACGTCAACCGGAATAACGTACAAGCGGAATAACGTCTAATTTTTGGAATGTCTAATTTGGCATCCGAAAAAGTGCTAAATGCGATGTTGCCAGATTTTCGACATCGGAAGATGCCAGATACACTGAATTTGAGGCGGTCAGGTTGGGTGAGATGAAGGTTAGGTTAGGTTTGATTAGCTTATGAAAGGTCAGTTTGGGTCAGCTTAGATTGGGTCGTCTGATTTCAGCACCCAGCGCAAAATAAAATCTGGCGACGTTGCATGCAATTTCCACCAGACGACACGCTGTCATTTTAGACCTTAAAAAAATTAGACGTCATTCCAGTTGGACGTTATACTGTTTGACGTTATTCCGTAAGACGTTGTTCCTGTTGGACGTAATTCCGGTTAGACGTAAAATTAGACCTAAAAAAATTAGCCGGTCCAAAAATTAGACGTTATTCCATCAACCCAAGCGTTCGAGGGTGATTGTAATTTAAACTTTCAACCAAGTCGTCCCTGTCTGATCGAATCACACTTCAAGTGTTCACAGTTTCTTCTTTGGCTTGGAGGTCATGTGGTCATCACACATTTTTTGAATTAATGTTTTCAAAATGTTGTTTGTGGGATATAATTTATGCTTACTTCTGCATTTAATTGTGAGAAAAAGGGCCGTTTTTGAAAAATTGAGCATTCTGGGCACCATTTGAGGTTCCATTTTTTTTTCTTCAAAATTTCTTTCCCTTACCGTCGCGCGGTATCATGCCACCATTGCCAGTATGCGGTCCCACGTCCCCTCCCCCAAAGTCCAAGTGGCTTCTGCGTGCCTGATTATGTTCTGACAGGTGCATTGGGGGGAGTTTCATCTGGGATGACCCATCTGGATTGGATTTTTTGTTGATTTGTAAAACCAGCGTTGCTCAGTCGCAAACAGAACCACACTGGAGGCGCAGGGGGAAAACCCAGTCCGAAAAGCCCCTTGCAGCCCCGAAGAGTTGCGGGCCAAATACAGCAAGGGTGTGGAAGGATATCTTCTGGTAAATCCTTCTACCATATCCTCTCATCTGACCTCTGCCAAAAGTACTGGATTGTGTAACCGACGAAGTCAGAAAATAAATAATTGTTGTGGATCAGAACTTTACAAATGGGGAGATTTAAAAATTTAACAGAAAATAATTGTTTGCAGTCAATCTGGCAAGTTGACCTGATAGAATTTAAATGGTCAGTACATCCTCTCGAGGATTCCCAGCAATTTTGGTAAACCTTTTTCAAGGATTACCCAAGGTGTAAGGTTTTCTTAAGCGAGAGAAAGCGGTGCCCATAAGCACACCATTGCACAAAAGTGCTTTGTGGTGGCACCCACAGCTTCCTCCTACGTAAGGCAGTTTGGGAGACGGAGTCCCACAAAAGCCAGCTTCCTCCTACGTAAGGCAGTTTGGGAGACGGAGTCCCACAAAAGCCAGCCCAAGAATTTTTTTATTTACAGGTTTTTCAAGGTGGATATCTGGAAATCGAGGGTTTTTCGAGGATTCAAGGACTCCTGCCAATTCTGCCGTTGAAACAAAATGGTGCGAGAACAAATGAATTAACGTTTTCGCCAGAAAAACCTTCGGTAAAGCAGTGAAACTTCCAGCGAAACAAAGTTGTTTAACCTAGGACAATGAACAAATATGTTACTTGACATCACGAGTAAAACAACAAACAAACTGCTCTTTGAAAATAAACTCCGTCAAAACAAAAAAAAAAACTTCACAATTTCAAAAGAAGTTTGTGAAGGTCGGGTCACAGCTCACACCACGCTGGATTCTGAGCCATATTTCATTTTTCCCAGTCATCCTGAAGGGCGACCGGGCCAGGGCCCATCATCAAAATTGATGGCAATCTTTTTTCAACAGGGAAAATTAAAAAAATGTTGAATTCTTCACAGTCAACAGTCTTCCACACTGCTTTTCAATGTGGATTTCTATCTAATTTCCAATGAGGGATTAGTTGGTCCAAATCTCGAAGATTTGTAACCAGTTTGTTAAACCGGTGCAGTTGTGAACAGTTTGTCAACCGGTGCTCCAAATGGCTGACCATTCACTCACACCATCATTACTTCCTCTCGCACCCGCATCCTGCCCTGTGTACAGTACATTCCTTTGAAATTGTCATGTAACTGGCATGCATGGTATTCCTAAAAGCTTGAAGTCTGCACTCATACGACATGTTTTCGTCATGCTTGTACATGGCTGCGAGTTTTGCGTGCAAATTGACCCTGACTACAGCTGGTGAAAGACCCATCTCTAGGTAAAGCTTACGTCCCATGAGGTCACCTGCCGCCGCTAGGCTTTTCTGGTGCACTTGGCACGCAGAACTCGCAGACGAGGAGAATTGGGCCAAGAAGTCACCCAAAATGTTGGCATGAGGAAAGTAGTTGTGAGTAACCTGCCAGCTTTTATGAATCACAGGCATGTCACTGTATACTGGACAATTTTAAAGGAATGCACTGTACATGGTCACTTCTGGGCCAGCATTCTTCCGGATGTCCCCATCCTCATAAGATCTTTGCACACAAGCGACAGAGCAATTTGGTCAACCTGCAGTTTCCTAGCAAAAAGTCACACAGCTTCAGATTGACAAAACATGACACTGGGCTTCAGATTCTATAACAGTTCCAGCAGTGGATGTGATGGGATGGATGATGCCGTTTTGTGCAAATTGCTGCAAAAAACGTTATTTCTGCGATTGAATAATCCCCTTGGTGCATCAGTCTGTCGTGCCGTGAAAAGGAAAAAGCGAGTACGGCAAGTTGATTTTTTGCAAAAATGCATTTGATCTTTGCACAATCTAGTGGTGGCTAAGAGCCCACTTTCACTTTGGTAAAAAGAAATTTGCAAGCCAGAGAAGGGCTCGAAATTCGGCATCGAACGAGCAATTTCCAGCAAAAACGGTTGAAAAAACTCATGGTGAGAATTCTAACCTCTTCCGGTCCAGAGCGCCACATGTGGCACCCATATGGATGCACTGCAAAAACCAGATACAATGCTAATGTAGTGGCACCAAGACCAGAGCGCCACCATTGGCATATCTGCTATTCCAGACACAAAGACCAGACATGCAGTGGAATAATAAGTTCAGAAGGAGCAGAGCGCCCTGTGTGGTGCTCTGGACTTGGTGGCCAATCCCCATGCTTGTATCTGGTCTGTATGTAGTGGAAAGCAGAGCGCCTGGCCACATTGAGCGTCCTGGACTTGATGACAGGAGCTGCTTTTAATTGGACTTAAAAAGGTGAAATTCAAATTTTTAACTCATTACCTCCAAAACAATGAAAACAGTCGTTACGCTGCTTTTCCTTTTCACGGCAGAGTTACGTTGATTTTACTTTTCACGACAGATCTGTACTCTGTAAGATCACTGCTCTTCCAGAAAAACATTGTCTGCACTCTTCCTCCTTGTTTACATTTTTCCTCTCCATTCTCCAGAACACGGGGCACCCATGTGCGTAGAGTGATACTGCTAATCCCCGACCGTGCGTGAAACATAATGAGAATGTCGATGAAAATGCCTGCTTTCTGACGCCTGATAAGAACACAATTGAGCAAAAGATCTTCCAAGAATCCTCTGTTATCTCATACTTCCCAGGGGCGCCGACTATAGGGGGTTGGGGGGATACATCCCCCAATACTGGAAAGGGTTATAATCTGGGGGGATTGTTGCTCTTGCCTCATCCCCCGTTCCACATTTCTCCAATTTTTGTGTGATGTTCGCACCAGTTGGAATTTACAATGAAGAAACGTGCAATTGAACATGCCAGTTTTTTTTTAAAACGTGTGCATTCTTCTGAGCCCCTCTTGGTTCCATTTTTTCAAAATTTTTCGCCCTTCGGGGAGGGGGCACCCCTCCCCGAACCCCACCCCCAGCATTGCGTTTCGCGCAACGCTTCGACGGGAACGACATTGCCTTTCCCCGGTGCTGCCCCCATGTCCCAAAAAATTGATGCCCTTTTAGTCTCATCCCCCCCCCAATAGCTGTCGGCGCCACTGATATTTCCTCCGTTATCTCATACTTTATGGCCATAATCCATTATCAGTCAGGTCGACATTACACTTACTCAACAGTCTCTATTGGTCGAATTTTACTGCAATGATTAAGGAGCCTCGAGCTAAGACAGGGGTGACTTCAGCACCTGCCGATGGAGTGAAAGGCTGAAACATTGTCATAAATTTCGACCAACGGAGACTTTGTCAAGTAAGCATCACGTCGTCTTCAAGGTCATATTCCCCATTGCCACACAGACTCAACTTCGGCACAAAAGAGCCAATTCGGCAGATGGATGCAACCTTCGCAGAAATAAAATTATCACGACACACCCATCCACTGAATTGACTATTGAGTTGAACCCGAGGGTGAGTTGCAATGGGGAATACGAGCGTAAATTGTTCTGTAAAGTATGAACCCTGCTAGCTCCTGCTAAACTCCACTACTATTGTGACTCCCGCGGCTCCTCCTCATCGCTGGCATGCGATGAAGCGGTTGCGATGGCGACACTATTTGAGGACGTGCTCTTGCAGCCGGCGCCCCTGTGCGATGTAGCTTGAATTAATTCCGGATCGACTGGTGCCGTGCCGGTAGTATTCTCGTAGAGAAGGACGTTTAGTGTTTCCTCGAGGATTCTTGCTTCCGGGAAGTCAACCTACAATGAGAAAATGAACATTTTGTAGAATCTTAGCTAACATGCCGCTAATCGTTCTTCATAACAATGGTGCGATAGCAAATAGGCTGCTGTGAGCGACTTAGCAAATAGGCTGCTGATAGCGACTTAGCAAATAGGCTGCTGTTAGTGACTTCGCAAATAGGCTTTTGCGGCATAGCAAACAGGCCGCTGTTAGCAACGTCGCAAATAGGCTTTTGCAGCACAGCAAATAGGCCGCTGTTAGCGACTTAGCAAATAGGCTGCTGTTAGCGACTTCGCAAACAGGCTTTTGAAGCACAGCAAACATGCCGCTGTTAGCGATGTAGCAAATTTGGTTGCTTTGTAGCAAATAGGCCACTGATCGTTCTTAAATCTTGAAAATGGCAACGTTTCGCCACCGCGAGTGTGGTGCTTTAGCAAGCACAATTTCGAAACATCTCTGACTTCTGCTCGGAGACTGTCTCTGGCCTACAAGCAGCAAGACTGACCGGAGATCTATTTTGCAGAAATGAAACGATGACTTTTCAATAGGACGAACGATAAGTGGCCTATTTGTTAGATTATGGTTACTCGCAAGCCACCAGAGATGTTTGTTTACTTGTAATGTTTTTGTGCACTTTCTTTAAAACCAAAGCATCGTTGATGGTACAATAATTTCTTGCAAAAAATATCAACAAAACAACTGAGATACCCAGAACTGCTAGGTCATGCTCAGGTCAAATTCTTTTCCCCTTGTTTTTAGAGGCTCTGGCGAATGAGTTTGGGGTGTGGGTGCTGGAGACAAGAATCAAGCTGGTGTGTAACGTGTTTCGCAACCACTCACCAGAATGAATAGCACAAGAATGAATGACGGTGCACAGGGCCGTGGCAAAAGGGGCGACTGTCCCCCCATCTGGAAAATTTTCCCTTTTGTTGAATGCTTACTAAACCACAATTATTAATTTACATGCTATTGCATCAGGTATAACTCGATGTGAGTGCTTTTTGAAGGAGATATGGTCCGTACTCCCCATTGCAACTTACCCTCAGGTTCAACTCAATAACAGCCAATTCAATGGATAGATTTGGGTTGTGAAATTTTAATTTCTTTGCACATAACGCTTATTCCTTTTCCATTGTTGCATTGAAAGATGCATCCGTCTGTTGAATTGGCTTTGTTGAGTTGAACTTGAGAGTGGGTTGCATGGGGATTTTGGAAGACAGTCATCGGATAGAGGGCAGGATTCCCGGCCATTTCCCAGATCTCAATTCCCAGACTTTTCCAGGTCCGTTGCCAGGAAATTCCAGGCCCTTTTCTGGCCCGATGTCTTATAAAACTGTCAATTTTCAGGATTTTCCAGAAAGAATGCCAAGAATTCCACAGATTGATTAAAACTGTACATTTTGAAAAAAGAAGCAAAAAAAGCATTATTGACAAAAGTAGGCTCGAATGTTCCAGAACAGAGGCTGAAACTGAGTAATTTGACTGGAAAATTCCCTTTTGTCATATCGATTTTCCCTGACTTTTCCAGGTTTGGCAGCAAAAGCCCTTGAAATCCCCGACTTTTCTAGGTTCTTTTTTAAAAAATTCCCTGACTTTTCCAGGTTTTCCAGGTCGCTGGCCAGGGTTGTTCGTTTAAAACATTCTGTTTTAAACAATCTGTTTTGAACATGTTTTATACAACCATGACTTGAAAACAGTTTGTTTAAAACAAAATTGTGTTTTAAACGTGTTTTAAACAACAGCAACTTGTTTGAAATGCTTTGTTTAAAACAATCAGCAAAAACAAAAAAATGCTTTTTTGCTTATTTAGTCAATTTTCAAAGTTTTTCTGTTATTGTTATCAATAAAACCATTATTGTTGCCTTTTTCAAGTACCATTGTCAGTAAATTATTGCAAAATTAGCCTTGGCAGCTTTTGGAACACGTTTAAAAATGTTTTAAAACACGTTTAAAATGTGTTTTAAACAACGGGGGAAAAAACAGACAAAAAACGTTTAAAACAAAAAAAACATGCTTTAAATGTTTAAAACGTTTTTTATGTTAAGAAAAAAACATGCTTTTTTCCAACCCTGTCGCTGGCAACAACAGATGGAGGGGTAGCCATACAGCAGATGAATTGTCAAGAAAAAAGCCGGACATTGACGGCATACCAACCTTGGTGTTTTTCCTATCCGGACTGTACACTATGGATGTGCAGCAGACTTCTCCGACTTTACGACCATGTCCGTAGAAACTCCAACAGCAGATTTCATTCGATCGGATGACATCTTTGATGAATAAAACCCGACGGACAAAACGCAGGCAGAGCTTATCGAATAACTCTAAATTCTTCAGCAAATTGTCATCAGAATTGCTGCAGGAATAAAGAAAAAGTGAACAAAAAAAATGAGTTTTTGCGTAACGAAAGAAAAAAATGGCAATTTCATTTTTCTTTTACAAAATGGGTTCGCCGACACAGGAAATGATGTTGATACAGCAAGTTTAAAATTCGCCGACACAGCAAGTTTAAAATGCGAATATGAATGCAGATTTTGACAACCACCCCAGTTTTTACCAAAAATGCCAATTTCCTTGGTTTTTCGGAAAACGCTCGACACAAAAAGTTGACTCACATTGTTGTCATTCTCAACGCTTTTGTTTTTCGGTGCAATTTTGAACGTTCAATCAGTGTGTCTCAGCAAATTGCGAGGGTTGAGTAGATGAGTAAAATGAGTTAAAAAAAATAGTCTGAATAATTGTGACAAGAGTTCAGATTTGAGATTTCTTCTCCAAAGTGCCGCTGTGACTCCATTTCCAACAGAACTTGGCAATTGTCATTTACCAGTGTTCATAAAAACTGCCAAACATACAGGGTGTCCCGAAAACATTTCGCCAAAATTCGTGAAGATGTTTCTGATGGCAAAACAAATCGAAATTAATCTGTAACAAATTTTGCTCCGGGCCCCCATTTTCATGCAATAACCCACCAAAGTCCTCCAAAATGGACCCTTTTGGGGTATTCATGGGGGAGGTAAGATTTCATTGTAGAGCTGCCAAATTTTTGGGACGGGTTCCACGTACCGAGTAAAACATAAAATATTCAGTGACAAAATAACCTACGAGCCCCCATTTTCACGCAGTGCTCCCCCAAAAATTCAAAAAAGCCCAATTTCTGGTGGTCTTGTTTTAACTGAGATATTGAAAGAGTGGATCGCTGCACAAATACATTTTTCGAGGAGAGATACACAAAAGTACGCTGAACAAACAATGTTCAGTGAGAAAATTTGCTCAGACTTCCCACTTCCCCGCAATAGCCACCCAAAAACCGGTGAAAATGGTCTCTTTTTCATGGTAACCATGGTATGATGGTTGCGATGGCAACCCACCTGGTTAAATTATTATAATTATAAAATATTTAATTCGCAAGGACTATGTCCGGCGCGAATCAGCATGGGGGTGGGTTATTCAGTGAGAAGAAAAGGGTGCTGCGAATAAGTCCAAGTCTATTTTCACAAACAGAGTTTTTGTTTAAAACCATCCAATGTGAGATCAATTCCTTCCCCAAATACTTCTCTCCCTAACAAATTCCACTCCTGCACAGTTCTGACCAGAAAGGAGTATTTTCCAACATCTGTATGAACATTGTCCACTCGAAGCTTGAAATCATGGTCTCTTCTCCCCGCATAGCATTTCATGGTTTCCATGAAAAAGAGACTCTTTTCACCGGTTTTTGGGTGGCTGTTGCGTGAAAATGGGGAGTCTGAGACCATTTTCTCAGTGAACATTTTTTGTTCACCGTACTTTTATGTATATCTGCTCGAAAAATGGGTTTTGTGCGGCGACCATCGATCTAAAATGAAATGGATGCATAACAGAAGCGAAAGAAGCGTGGCTCTGTAAGGCACAATGCGTTTGCCTTGCCTCCACCACCCGGCGCTGGCCGCTGGAGAGCAGATTTTTGATGCAGGAGTGAGAGGTGATCGACCCTCACCACTCATGCCTTACAGATGGCAGCGCCCAGTGTCGCAAGTCGATGCCACGTACCTACTCGCTCGCGCTGCAGTGCACGCTGTTACGCTTCCATAGAGTTCAGTTCAATGGCGGCGACCCACTCTTTTAATAGGTATATCAGTTAAAACAAGACCACCACAAAATGGGCTTTTTTGGATTTTTGGGGGAGCACTGCGTGAAAATGAGGCTCGTAGGTTATTTTGTTACTGAATATTATATGTTTTACTCGATACGTAGAACCCGTTCTGAAAATTTCAAAATGCTACGATAAAATCGTACCTCCCCCACGAATGCCCCAAATGGGTCCATTTTGGGGGACTTTGGGGGTTATTACATGGAAATGGGGGCTCGGAGCAAAATTTTTTACTGATTAATTTTGATTTGTTTTGCCATCAGGAACATCTCCACGAATTTTGGCGAAATGTTTTCGGGACACCCTGTATAGAAGGCATACAAATCAAAATTCTGGATGTCAGTGAATTTTTCCTGAAACAAATTTTTGTCACTCAACATTTTACGCAAGAGCATTTCTGCATACACGGTATGTTTAGGGGCACTGATCGAAAGTTTGGCAGGAGAATTTTAAACAAATGGTTGTCTGACCTTAATCAGGTGACCTTAGCGGCTAAAATTTTGTATGCACATTTCTGTGATAACTGATATCCGCTGACATGATCACTAAAAATTTACAAATTTACGTAATTGAAACTAAATGCGTAATTTGAAAAGCCCCCAAACAGAGAACCCGTAAATTGTGGAATCCATTGAGAGCTCAATGGATAGCTGGATTGGGCAGTTTAGTTCAGAACTTCAACTGACAGCAGCCAATTCCATTCAAATTCAAAGTTTGCAGGAGGATCGAGGGCATGCAGATTGGCCCAAAAATAATTTTCCGGGTGATGGGCGATGTTCCTGACGTTCATACAAATTGAAATTAGTGATCCGACGCCGTTTCCCGGACATGGACCGACCCCCAAACACCCCAAAGTGGGCCCTATGTTTATGGAGCAGAGGGCTTCCCGCAATGTATTCGCACATATTCCATTGTGATGTATGGGCACCTACAGAACAAAAATTTTAAAGAATATATTCCCAAGCAAAATGCTCTTCCGACCTTCCATTTCTATCAAAATGTGCCCTTTGGGGTCTCCATGGGGCCGGACCAAAAATGTCACCATGCAAGGCCAGGGTTCGAACTGCATTTCGAGTATCGAATTGCCTGATTTTTTCCTGGTGACAGGTACAATAATTCTGTCTCAATAATTCTCACAAGGGGAAGTGGTAGAGGAAGATCTCATTGCTAAATGAGCACGTGTGGTTGTGATGGGGAGACATTTTTATAAATTGTATTTTTAACATTAGGGGTGGACAGTTTACAAGCAATTTCCCTTATGTACTTTTTTATGTTGTATTTTTTCCCCTGATAACTTCCATTCCCCGACTTTTCCTGGCTTTCCAGAGGTCAGTAGATATGCACCCTGGCAGGCTCAAAATTTTGCACGTGGGCTCAACAGAACAAAGTGAGGATGAAACATTCTCTCCAATTTTGAAACTCCCCAAAACCAACAAAATATCCATACCAACAGATTCAGAAAACTTCAATGATTTCTGTCTTGTTACTGACCTGGTGTAGGAATATTTGTTGCTGTGCCTGTTGATCAAGAGCTTGACAACGGGCTGAAATATGGTAAAGTGAAAAAGAAGACATCAAGAAAAAGTTGTCTTTGAAGCATTTGATTGGGTACCTAACTAGGAGACACCATGTTAGCTGCTCAAATCTTTCTTTGTTTTTTTTATCGTTGTGCAGAACTAAAAAAACTTTTTATTAAGTCAAAATAAAGTCACTACGCAAAACACAAAGGAACTGATTCTCACGATTAGAAAGAAAAAAAATTATTCATGACAACCACAAAAAAGGATTCGTCAGACAAGATTATCACAAAAAATCCCATCGGATGAAAGCCACGAACAGACGTTTTTCCAATCACAATCGAACTGTGTTCCGGTAGACAAAACAAAATATGTACACATAATTACAAATATACAGCAATTGCAAATTCATCAAGTCGAAGTGGTGTATTCATCCAACTCGGGAACCAAATATTAAAATGCACATTTTCTTGGCAGGCAAATCGTCCTTTTCAAAATGTTATTTGATTATCAAGCAGGGCAATGTTCATTTACAATGTTTGCATTCCTGTTGAAATGCCCATTCTTTGACACAGCATTTCATAAGCTGGAATCCCGTGAATATCCAGGTGAATATCCAATGTGTGGCATTTCATCATGCTGGAATCCGAGATAGTTTCACGTGAAACGATAACTTCTATGACATAGGGAATGCTCAAAATGCACTTTCATAAAAAACGTACTCGTAAGAGAGAGTTACACTTTATGGAAAATCGGATTCATCGTAAAATTGGAGAAGAGGAAAAATGCAATTAACAAAATTTATGGAAAATCGGATTCATCGTAAAATTGGAAAAGAGGAAAAATGCAATTAACAAAATTTATGAAAAAACGGATTCATCGTAAAATTGGAGAAGAGGAAAAATGCAATTAACAAAATTTATGGAAAATCGGATTCATCGTAAAATTGGAGAAGAGGAAAAATGCAATTAACAAAATTTATGGAAAATCGGATTCATCGTAAAATTGGAGAAGAGGAAAAATGCAATTAACAAAATTTATGGAAAATCGGATTCATCATAAAATGGAGAAGAGGAAAATGCAATTAACAAAATTTATGGAAAATCGGATTCATCGTAAAATTGGAGAAGAGGAAAAATGCAATTAACAAAATTTATGGAAAATCGGATTCATCGTAAAATTGGAGAAAGGAAAAATGCAATTAACAAAATTTATGGAAAATCGGATTCATCGTAAAATTGGAGAAGAGGAAAAATGCAATTAACAAAATTTATGGAAAATCGGATTCATCGTAAAATTGGAGAAGAGGAAAAATGCAATTAACAAAATTTATGGAAAATCGGATTCATCGTAAAATTGGAGAAGAGGAAAAATGCAATTAACAAAATTTATGGAAAATCGGATTCATCGTAAAATTGGAGAAGAGGAAAAATGCAATTAACAAAATTTATGGAAAATCGGATTCATCGTAAAATTGGAGAAGAGGAAAAATGCAATTAACAAAATTTATGGAAAATCAGATTCATCGTAAAATTGGAGAAGAGGAAAAATGCAATTAACAAAATTTATGGAAAATCGGATTCATCGTAAAATTGGAGAAGAGGAAAAATGCAATTAACAAAATTTATGGAAAATCGGATTCATCGTAAAATTGGAGAAGAGGAAAATGCAATTAACAAAATTTATGGTAAAAAATCGGATTCATCGTAAAATTGGAGAAGAGGAAAAATGCAATTAACAAAATTTATGGAAAATCGGATTCATCGTAAAATTGGAGAAGAGGAAAAATGCAATTAACAAAGACAAAACAAAAAAGGAAAGATTTGCAGTCTTTCGAAACAATTCAGATAGAGTTCTTGCAAACTGCACTTTTACCCAAGAGAAGAAATGAGAAGCATAATCATGCAGAGATAATTGAGTGTGAAAAGCTTCAATTTTAAAAGCCTTGATTTCATTGTTGGCCTGCACTGGGTCGTGCCCTTGCAAGTGGTCCATTAAAAGAGCTTTAGTGGCTTTCAGGCTTCGTGTTGTGATTGTGCGAAAAAGCATGATGCTGCCTCAAACTTTTATTTTTTCTTTTGACGAAAAGCCAACCCATTCCAGTAGCTCATCCGTGCACACCGTGACTCCAAATCTTGCCCACCCTGTGAAGATAGCCCATTCACAGCACGACTCTGCAGTGCAGGGGCGTCGGAACTAAAAAAAATCAGGAGGGGCAGGATGTCGGCCGCGCAGCGGCCCCACAGCCGGGGGGTCCGGGGGGCAGGAGCCCCCCGGCGGGGATCCAAGGGGCGGAGCCCCTGGTGGGGGGTCTGGGGGGCGAAGCCCCCCAGAAGCCAAAGACATGCTCCAAAATTTGGTCCATGAGAAACACTCTCAGAACAACTTTGGCGATTATTTTGATCATATCCGTTACTGGAACATTTGTTGTTCTCAAATGGGGTCTTTATCAGAAAGATTTACCAAACGACACTTGACGAAACGCGTGTGGTGGACGCAATCCCGCAAGCAAAACGTGGCGTGGCACATTTTTCACAAACTATAGGTACCTCTCCGTTTCGCGGGATTTTCAAAGAATTAAAGTTACTATGTCAGGATTTGAAGCATCCTGATACAAACTCGAACCTACTCGTCCATCGTGCAATATTCCATCGCTTTTCTGAGACACGTATTGAAAGCATCAAATTTTCTTACCTTTTCGTAGACAGGGTGAAACTTCTGGTTCTGATTCGTTTCACTGGAATTCAGCTTTTGGTGTTGATGTCGGCACAGGAGTCGTTGGAAGATCACCTTGCGCCATTTTGAGGGACAGTTCATTGTCATGAGACTGCGAGACTGACTCAGGTCATTGCAAGTCCGACACAATTTTGTCTTCGTCAAAAACAATTTTCGTGATGCCATCACAATGTTGAGTGGTCTCTTTTCCAGCTGAGTTTCTCGGCTCTCGAGCACCGACTTACTTGCAATTTATTTTTACTGGGCACATTTGGAAAATTTCCACTTCCCGAAATCACTTTCGACAAACTTCAAACAAACTTTGCTGAGTTTTTTGCGTTTTTCCATAATTTTGATTTTGTGGCGTGCAGTCGTGCACAATAAAAAGGCGCGTGGCGACTTCCGATTCAATGCTCCCGATTCAAATCTCAAGAGCCAAAGAGGCAAGTGACAAAAGGTCATGAACCCTTCAGATTGCCAACAGATGGGTTCCCTCTAATCCCATTGCACATCGGATGATCAGGGGAAAACGGGAAACAGGAAAGACGGCAATAATGACCTTCCTTTCTCTTTGTTCACAAGTCTGATGAAGGCAGAGTACATCGACCCTCATTTCTTGGACCTCAAACTCCGGCCTCCTTCGAGTTCAAAGGAAACCACCTCCCACCGAAGCTACAGCAATGCTGCGAGACCCAATTGTTGATTGTATATAGTCGGGCCGACTTAACATGGCGCGTGACCTCTTTTTCATCTCTGTGATCTGGAAGCAGGTAGCAGGCAGGGATCTCCAAACGATTTTTCTCTTATCGGCGCCTTTCGGCTTTTCAATAAGTGCAATCCGCCCAACACAGTTGTTGTTTATCCCTGCCAACAGCTGGCTGCAGAAAACGAACAATTGGGTTGTCAGTCACAAATCAGCCGTTGACCTTTTTCGTTGATTATCTCACGTGCCATGTAAAGTCGGCCAGACTTTTAGTTAGGTACATGCAAGAACCAGAGCAAGATCCTTTTAATAACCGCCAAATTGTTGGAGCGCCATTCAAGGAGGACAAGACTTCTCCTGACATGGAGGATATGCCAGGAGGTCTCCAGCTTGGCTTTGGTTGATCACAATAGGTATCATATCTACCATCCTCAGTCGGTCCTCTCTATTTCCCAACTTTTGTCTCCTTTTGAGAATGAGATTGCTCTTCGTGTTCAAAGGCAAAAATGAATCACTTTCACCACATTTAGATGGTAAAGTACCCGCACACATGTGGGTGACCTGCAGGCAACGGTAATCGGCAGGTACAGTCTGCTGTGAAACTTTGATGCAGAGGTCGATGTTCGACTTTGGTTTTTGACAAACAATCAGGCATCAAAATGAGAAATAGCATGCAGTTTAAAAAAACGAAAAAAAAAATTAAAAAACGAAAATTCCACATTTTTCATGAGGCAAAATCCAGGAGGGGCAAGACAGGCTTCACTTTTTCTAGGAGGGGCAGGCTGCCCCCCCGCCCCCCGTTTCCGACGCCCCTGCTGCAGTGGCCAATTTAAAGACACTTTCCCGGACATGGTGGGTATGTTTAGTTACCTTACGGCGGAGAGATCATGACGGGGGTAATGCTAACTCCGAGCTGCGAGGTAAATTTTTGCCATCTGCTCCAATGGAAAAAATTTACCTCGCAGCTCAAAGTTAGCGTTACCCCCGTCATGATCTCTCCGCCGTTTATGTGCCAACCTTCCAAGTACTTCTCTGGAGTTCGCTTCCAGCTCATGAGGAACCTCCATAATGTGACAGCATTTTACGGCATAGAAAAGTGCCCGAACCAAAGGATTGCTACTTCGAGAGAGCGAACACCAGATGAAAGTGATTTTTATTTTTGTTCACAGCATGCATCATACCACACAACCTTGTTTGTAACATCAGGTCCCCCTGAATATCGGGATTTTCCCCCCACCGTTCCTCCAAAGTCACTATCACCTGTACCCTTCTCTATGCCGCAAATGTGATTCTGTTACTGATGTGAGCATTTTACAACACTGGCAAGCAGGACTAGCCCAGTTTTCCACTCGAAAAGTCCAAAAATTCCAGACATTTTGGGTACTCATTGCTCTCTATTTCTCAGCATATTTAAGGGCAGTCACGTGACGACAGCCTTTTGGGCGAAAATATCATTTTTGCAAAAATCCGTCAGCAATGGCCCGCCTGAAAACAAGCAAAGTATAAGGCGAAAAAATCCCTGGACGATTCAATTCAATATTTATTGGAGGGGGTTCCTGGGATTAGTGGCCTTTGAAATCCAAAATAAGAATTCATTTTTCCCATGCGCACTTCAGTTATGCAACTAACAGTCATCTGACGGCCTACAAGTCAGAAATGTTTCACCAAAAAGAGATGTTCATGACCTCTCATTTAGCAGCAATCGATTTTGAAATGCCCTCGCCATGAAAATACATTGTTCCTTCTTCTTGCAGTCATTTTGATCATAAAACATTCATTTATTCTGTGCCCCTTTCAGGAGTACTTCTCCTCTCAACAGATGAGATGTTTTTTGCAAAAAAAAAAAAGCAGGCAGCAACCATGCAGTCAGTTCAAAATGACAGCTGAACAAAACTCCAGGATCGCAGAATCAGTTTGGGAATGAAGGAAATACAGGGAAGGAAAGAGGGATACGTGAGGTGTAACTGTGGGTGTGAACCTCCTTCCCAAGTCCACCATGCCTTGCATACAGTCCACCACCAATAATGATGTCGAATCTGCCTTTGAAGAGTGTCCCATTTATTCAAAAAACACGCAAAGAACCATGGCATTCTTTTCCTCAGCACGTTATTTCTTTTAAATCAAATTTCCTGTCGTGTTACGCCAGCTTAACATTATGGGCTGCATCAGCAAAACGCATGATGCGTTTCCGATGGCGGTTTGAATTTTGGATAGGTACCTACGTTGGAACTCTCCCCACCATGTCCGTTGGTATCATCCTCCTCACTTCACGGGTTGCCGCATGATAAAACAAACATTTACCAGAAAAAGAAAACCGAATTTCTATGTCCTGTGAGGTGGAATGCAAGAGGTGTGGGTGACCCCGTGTGACGATTGTTACGTGAGAGTAATAAACAGGGATCAGATGTGCCTGCCGGGGACCGGATGCAAACTTCTTTCCATCCAGTGCAGAAAACCAGCCGACTTTTATATCTACTTGGAGCAAAATTACGTGAGCGTAACAATCGGAACAGCGACTGTATCCTGTGAAACTTCGAAGAAAGCAAAGGTTAATAGCCGGAATAAATGTTTGAAAAAACACCTGAAAATAACAAGGCCTATAACATGGCTGGCTTTCTTTGATATGCCTCAAAAGTATGACCTAACCTTGCATAACAATACAAAGAAGAAAAGATGAAGAAATCCAGTCAAGCCTTGTTCTAAAACTACAGAGACTTTACTTGCTGGAGAAAGAGGAATTTCCAAAAAATTCCTTGACTTTGCAGAGAACGTTCACATATTCCCTGACTTTTCCAAAATGGCAAAATTCCCTGGCAATTCCAGGTTTTCCAGGTCGATAGACATCTTGGGTTGATTTCAGACTCAAAAAAGAAATCTTGCTGAGCATCACACCACCTATGATAAATAGGCTAAGGTCAGTTGAGATCAATGGGTAATGCAAGCGAGTAAAACCCCGTTTAGTCCAATGCAGGCTGTCATATGGAACTGTTACCTTGCTTCCAAGGTGAATAAAACCCAGATTCTGATTCTACAAACCTTCTTGGAGCATGAGATCAAGAGCTGTTCCTCCTTCTGCGATGTGATCAGCGGCAGACGACATATTGGCTCAAACTCATCCGTCTTCTTACTGATGGCAGCTTCACACGCATTGATCAGCTCGGAGATGCAGTAATATTTCGCCTCGGCTAACAACTCGTTCAGCTCAGTTTGACCGGTTGGAAGTGACAGATTTCCATCGCGGAGAAAATCAAGGATCATGCAGAAATGTTTGCCGCATCGGTCTATGAGTATCCAACCTGAGGAAAGCAGAGTAAATGCAGGAAGGGAGGGAATAAAATAGGTTTTTTTTTCTGCTTTCCTCAATTTTATTTTGCATTTTGATCACAAATAAGTAACATTGCATTCCAATAACAAATTTTTTTGAACAAACAAATGTACGAATATAAGATTTTTACCGGTAATCGATAATTTTTGTTTGCCCCTCATTATTTTTTTTTTTTATTTTTTTATTTTTACGACCAGCAATATCAACACATATTACCAAAGGTCAGTAAAAAATTTGCCCCAAAAAAA
>JASGXE010003956.1:0-36954 GCA_030068105.1 Sinentomon sp. SZTP_YWyxl | reverse complement strand
GGTGGGAGGGGTGAGGATTTCCTAAAATTTAATTGTTGTGGGCTTGCTCTCCCCATTAAGCCGTTTTGCTCCTTTTGCTCGTCTACGTTCAACCCAAGGCTGTGAATGTGTAGCTATGTTTTTGCAAAAATCTGGTGAAATCTTACCCCAGATTACCACAAGAGCAAAAAAAAACAACTTCCATCCACTTCTTTACGACTGTTGAACGTTATGCAATCCACACATCTTTGCAGCACCAATTCTACATTCTCATGTAGGTTGCCAGCTGACATTTTAAAATTAAAACATAATCTTTGTCACTTTGAAAAAAAAAATGAAAAATTGGAACAAATTCTTTTTGTTGGCCCAAAGCGTATAGGCCCAACTTCCCTTTCTATCTTTTGGTGCGCAGATTAGACCTAGTCCGCCCACGCAGTTCCAACGCGAGCAGTCGGCAGGCAATTTCAACACAAGATTTCGTCAGTTAAAGCTACCAAAACCAGACATGAGCCTGCAGTCGCGAACTCTTGATCATGCCATCATGCTCGTCAAGAAGGAGCAAATGTTTATAAATTTTTACCAACAAGTCTATGAGTCGGGAGCAGCCCCACACGATGATTTCAAGAGAGCAAAACTGCTCACTGTTGAACGAACTCTGCTAAGTAGGTACCTACCTAAATGTGAAGTATGATTTTTCGGATAGAAAATTAGTTCGAAAGAAAGGAAAATTGGAATTTAAAAAAGCCATTCCGCAAACAGGCCAGGAATAACAGGCCAGGTTTAAAAATCCCCCAAAATTTACTCTGAAAATACGCCGCCATAGATTTGCCCTTTCGCATCATTATTCTTACCCTAGAAAATGATATACCACAGAATTCACAGCCCGGCTGACTTTAACCATATTATTTATCAACATTTTGCTGCTTTCGAGCATTTTGCATTTTCACGCCAGCCTGTATCTGGTCTGGCGATGATGGCGAAATGACTCATATGGAACTGACAAAATGTGATAATCTTGTTCAACAACCACGAACAACTTGAGTTTGAAAAAATTGAAGTTCCCACAGGAAAATCATAAAGTACCCACATGGGAACATTCCAAAAATTCCCAGTGATATTTTCAAAATTTGAATTTTCCCCAGGAATATTACCAAAATTCCTGGGAATGATCCAAAAAATCCCGGGAATATTCCCAAAATTCCCGGGAATATTCCCAAAATTCCCAATGAGGGAATATTCCCAAAATTCCCGGGAATTTTCGTTTGTTCCCAAAATTCCCGAAAAAGGAATATTCCCGGAATATTCCCGGGAATATTCCCTCGAAAATAAATTCCCGGGAATTTACGAACACTAGTTGAGATCGGACGCCTGTACGGACATTCGGACCGTAGTTTGCGTTAAGTTCTTCAATTTCTCACGAACGACATCCGGCCGCCGGACCCTCGACAGTCGACCCCGGTTCCGTCACCTCTGGTCGTTGAAATATCCCCACGGGGGCGTAGAAGAATGAACTCAGGCGAAGCCCCGGTTGACTGCTTAGGCCGGCAGTCTGAGAGACTCATCGTCGGCCGGTATTTTTCCTAGGAAATGTTACTCGCCAGTCATACCTCATACCTGGACATAGTGAGTAACAGAATCCTGACTATGTAATTCAAGCTATTCCAGCTCCCCAGTGCTTTATGATATCAGTATGACAGCGCACCAGCGTTTTGCGCTGTCCATGTCTGCCAACGGATGAGGTGTTCCCAAAGACGTATCGGCTGAGAAGGCCCACAAAAACGGCCACCACGTTCGCCGGAAATGAATTCCCTTGATTTTCTTTCCTATGGGGTAATCTGAAACACCACCTGACCACCTGTACCAAGTCAAGCCCCCCCCCCCCAACAATGACTCAACTGATGAGACAGAGGATTGTTTGCACCTGCAACTCCATCACACCGAAGATGTTGGCATTCGTTCGAGCAGCGATAACGACCAGATTGTATTGCCGTATAGTGAATACAGGGTTGCCAGCGACCTGGAGAACCTGGAAAAGTCAGGGAATTTGAAAAAAGAACCTGGAATACCTGGAAAAGTCAGGGATTTCAAGGGATTTTGCAGCCAAACCAGGAAAAGTCAGGGAAATCGAAATGCCAAAAGGGATTTTTCCAGTCACATTACTCAGTTTGAGCCTCTGTTTTGGAACATTCGAGCCAATTTTTGTCAAAAATGCTTTGTTGCTACTTTTTCAAAACGAATGGTTTTCATTAAGCTCTGGAATTCTTGGCATTCTTTCATGAAAATCCTGAAATTTGAGAGTTTTGTGAGACATCGGGCCAGAAAAGGGCCTGGAATTTCCTGGCAACGGACCTGGAAAAGTCAGGGAATTGAGATCTGAGAAATGGCTGTCAACCCTGGAATAGCCTTCCAGCACCTTATGCTACTTGTTAGCAAAGTCCCAAACACGAGGAAAGAACAAAATCGGCGCAAGAACACACAACCAGAGAACTGTTGCGTTACTTTTGAATCCACACCCTGTCGATAATCATAGTCTAAATATGAGTCGGTAGGTAAATGTTGAGCTACTTTCCATCTTTCTCCAGATGTGAAGAGCAAAAAAAAATGTAATGCAATAAGCAATTGACTAAATTCATGAAGCCAAAGGGTAAGGTACACCTGTCCTTAAGTCAGAGGGGTCACCTGGCATCTTCTGTTGTCATCCTATGGGCAAACCACCC
Organism: Sinentomon sp. SZTP_YWyxl; assembly: GCA_030068105.1. Lineage (NCBI taxonomy): Eukaryota > Metazoa > Arthropoda > Protura > Sinentomata > Sinentomidae > Sinentomon > Sinentomon sp. SZTP_YWyxl. The sequence continues at coordinate 34,258 of JASGXE010003956.1, read as the reverse complement.
CTTGAAATTATTGATCATAGAGGTGGTATTTCTTGGTAGCTCCCCTCTAGCCTTTGGACACGAGGGGGTCTACCAAGGGGGTCCCCATGATTCGACCAGCCTGTGCCTTCGGCCTCAGGGAGGGTCAGGGGGTGGGTACCCAGGCCGAAGGGGATGTACCCTGACCTTCAACCAGGGGGTGCATAACTTGTGCGTCTGAAAGGCGACTTTGTGGCCAAGTCCCTCGTCTCCATCGGATTTGACGTTAAACAGGAGGTCCTATGTGCAGCATCACACTGCACACGTTAAAGAGCGCCTAGCTCCATATCCAAGACAGAGGCCTGGCAGGTTACACTGCAGAGAGGCCACACATCACAAGACACACGTCTCCGCTCTGCAGAGTATGCCGTCTTCGGGAAGTCAGGGTTGGCATATGCTGTGAAACTTATGCGAGACTTTTCCATTGAATGCAGAGCGGTGTTGGGGTGGTTGGGACGATCATGGGGCATTATTCTCCTTACAAGCCCAAGTTGTGTAACCTTCCAGATTGGGAAAAAAGAAAAAGGGTCACACACCATGTTAACTCGGTCCGACTGGAATTGTTATTTTCAAAATCTTTTCAACCCTGTGAAAAATACTGATGACCTCAACATTTGCAATGAGTAGAGAGTGGTGTAATTGCTTCTCATCATGCGGAAGGCTTGATGAAATCTCAACTCATCATGCCTTCCGCCAGCTCCATAGTTAATATTTGCAATGTTCGACTTGGCGCTGATTTGCGCGAGGAACAGAATGATGCATTTTTGGGGACGATGCCGATGCTTCTTCTGAAACATAACCTATGGGGCGGTGCCTCCTGCAACTCCTCGATTCAAGCACTGCGGAACTGACTGCATCATATCTGCAGAATGAGCAATAGCTTGAAAAATAAAATGACAATATCGCTCCCAGCAGTGTTGTCAACCGCTCAAGATCGAATGGAGGCAGAAAATTTCATTTTTGCAATATTTGTGTTATGTGTCTGTCTTTATTTTCACCATTCTGACTTTCATTTGGCGCCCCCTTGTGATGTGTTGGCGGCTGCCAACGTCGACTAAGCCTGAAACCGGCCCTGAATTTAGTTGGTATCAATCCATCAACAATGATCACTAAAAAGCAGTGCGTGACTTGTAGATAATTAACTGAGGGATAAACCTCAACTGGGAGGGTAAATTGTTATTTTATCAATCAAAATATGCACAGTTTCAAATATTTTGCCTCGGAAGTCATATCCCACTTATCCCCTGCAAAAAGCTTGAATTTTCAGACTGCCATCTAGGTACACCGGGCACAGTGGGATCTTTGCATGAACGTGATATGAGCCCATGCAGGGCAATCTGCATAGAGCTTCGGTCCGGATTGGCTTGTAGGTGGTGGCAGCACTCCCACTGATCCACCCCCTGATGATCAGTCAGTGGGAGTGTAAAACAAGCCTGGTTGTTTGATTGAAGCACCGATGCTTGATGCTTTAAAGGCATCATCTGGTCATCTCTGCATGAATTTTCAATGCACACTGCAACGTGAAATGGTGTATGTTTAAATTGTGTTGTCTCTTTCGGGGTTGTTTCGTTATTTGTAGGTAATTCCTGTTTTTTTTTTGGACAGCTTTGTTTTCAGGTTGTTGAAACAACCATTTCGGCAATGGTTCAGTAAAAGTTCACACAACATTGCTAACTGTTTCACATCATTTTGCTTTTTTAATGTTGGCCTACTTTCCATTTTCACATTGGATACATGTAGAAAACTGATGCTTTGCCACTGAATAGGAATTATAGGTACATAAGTTTTGACTGGAAAGACAGATGGGACAATTTTTTTGCAAGATATCTTTGCACATCATTGATCGAAACACTAACTCTTAACCCAAGGTACTTACTTCATTTCTGTTACATATTGCTTCTTTCAATTTCAGGATAGAAAGTTCCCAAGTGCCTTAAAACGAACCAGTAAATATCGGAGCAGGTCACTATCAGCCTCGTCCACTGATAGTCGGAGTTCTGGTGGTAAGTTCGACTTTGTTTGTCTGAATCTTCTTTTAAATTTCGACCCCTCGCGCAGAAAGGTGCCAATAAACTCCTATCTGATACAGGTCCACGTCATGGGTACATCAAAGAGGTCCAAGTTGCATGAGAGGAGGTAGTTTTTGCCAACTTAAATTTTTCCAAGTCACTAAATCGAAAGTTTGGCAATATGCGGCCGATTTCCAAAATGCAGATAAATCGGCGGATCGCCTCGATTCACGGATCGACGAGTGGTGATCTGGTTGACCATAAACATTTGGATTCACATCGATACTGCAAATGGGTGGTCAACCAGATCACCACTCGTCGATCCGCGGATCGAGGCGATCCGCCGATTAATCTGCATTTTGGAAATTGGCCGATGATATATCGATCTTGGTGGACGCATGAAAAATGGTAGATTTCCAAAAAGATAAGTGGCTTCAATGGGCAGGATTATGGCAGCAGAGCTGCCTTTCAAGTCATCCCAATTTTTTGTGATGAGATGCTCAGACATGAATTTCGACCATGATCTTTGTTCTTAAGTTTCGTAGCAAGATTGCTTCCGGAGTGTATGTAATGCTGTTGTTTCGTACCTACCCTATGACTACCTACGTTACACTTGCACAGGCCAACTTGGGAAAATAAGTTTTCATGCAAGTTGAAGATTGGTTCTGCTTGCAAACTGCAATGTGAGTCTGACCTGTTTTCACATCTCCCTGTCTTTCCCCGGGTAGAGGTGCTCCGGAACAGCTCTAATCCAAGGTTGCGGGTATAATTTTTTCCATTTACTTCAATGCTAAAAATTACACCTCCATGCAACCTCGGATTACGCTGTTCCGGAGCACTTCTCCTCGGGCAAACCTCTTGCCTGCCAAATGCCAATCGCATAAAAATAAATTGATGTAGGCAGGCACCTACTGTAGGTGCCTACCTAAGCGAAAGGGGTGCAGAAGGAACAACAAACTAGCCCAGTTGGAAAATAAGAAATGACACAAGAAAAAAAAAAGAAAACTTGGATAATAATTGGTGATTGAAATCAAGATGGGAAACCAATTGGAAAAGATTGAAACTGGGGCTTAAGACAGGTTTGAGTTGGCGCTAACAGTTAAGTTGGAAAATCAAAAGTCAACAGGCAATCTCGAAAGTTGGGAACTGTCAGCCAAGTTTGAAACTTGAAAGCCAGCAACCAATAATATTGGCAGGCAAATTGAGAACAAAGAACAAAGTTGAGATGTTGGGAAACAGCATTTAAGTTGGAAAATCGAGCATCAACAACCAAGTTGGAAGCTAGACAATCAACAACCAAATTGGAAATTTGAAAACTATGACTTGGTGGGAAAATCGAAAAAACTACAACCAAGTTGGAGATTTTCGGATCGATGAAGTTGGCAGAGCGTGAACCACATTGGAAAATTGGGAGCCAACATCCAAGTTGGAAAATCTATGAGTCAATAAAGCATTATACTAGGAGTCTGGAGCTCCTTCGTCGACTTCGGATGGGCATGCGAACGAACACACGAACCATCCTGTAAAACAGCCCTTATACTTTTTCCAGCTCTATCAGGAAAAACCGAAAAACACGTTGTCATTTTAAGAGGGACCACCAGCTCAGGAAAACCCGGAAACATTCAACTGGGTTGTTTTGTCAGGAGCCCCATAACGGACTGTGTGCCACGATTTGCTCATGGCTAAACATTCAGGGTGTGCTTGGTGGTCCGACTGCTCTTCAAATTGGTCAACTCGGCATTCATGAGACGGAGCCCCACCGGGTTCACAGCGGTGGAATTCCTCAGAACTGGCGTGGCACAGAGACCGAAAAAAATTAGAAAAAACCATTGTGTGTTTTTTCTTTGATATGTCCAGATTGCCAGCAGATGGGGTTCTTTTCTCCTTCCTCCAAGGGAGAAAAAGTCAACACTGAAATCAGCGAAGGTGCTCGCCTGCGTAGTCGAGAATTTCTCGCCTTTTCTCATTTTGATTTCCACTTCGTGTGGCAAATTTCTTTAGGACGTTTAAGGTTCGTACCCGGTGACCTGTGTCAGGAGAAAATAGTGCGGATCGATTTGCATAAAGGCATGACCAAATAGATGTTTGGGTGGCGTTTAAAATCGGAGCATTTCTGAGCAAATCTATAAGCGGCGGCAGGATCCCAGTTCCCCCCATCCAAGGGCGGATCATTGGGGATGAGTGGGGGAAATTTTGGAATTTTGACGTGCCTGAGCTCAAGAAGTAAATTGGGCAATTATTCGACCACTATTTGGTTTTACTTTTGAAAAATGCCCATGTGGCCCACGTCAAAATCATTGCACATCAATTAATTTTTGCAGCATGCCTATGGCAAAAGGCACTTTTGCACTGTCAGAAACCCCAATAATCAGGATGCAAACAGAAATGGAAAGAATGACACAGATTTAAAAAATGTCAAAGGGAAGTGGAGTTTTGACGGCGCAGGTCAAGACTGCAGTGGGCCAACAATTACGTTCACCAATTGGTGCCCAGATCGACGGACTCTGAAGCATGGAATGGTGGCCATTTTTGAATGTCGTAAATGTGTGTCCACGGTGTTGAGTGTAGCCTTGAAGAGGTGCAAAACATGAAATTTTAGCCAAAACATGAAAACTGACCACTCCTGACCATGTCGAAAATCAAAACTGGATATTCGCATCAAAACTGGCACTTTCCGAGATGAAGCAGGACAAAAACGAAATGAGTACCTTCGAGAAAATCTGCAGAACCTCCTCTCTCGCGACAATGTCTGCCAAAACAGAAACTGCGGGGAATGCCGCTCAGCTGCTTTCCCACGTGGATGACTGGTAGCACCAATTATGCACAAAGACATTTTTCCAGTTTTGAAAAACAAAAACTTTTTTTGATTTTGAAAATATCAAAAAAAGAGCAAAAAATAAAATTTAAAAAGAAAAAGAAAAAAATGCCAACCAGAAAGAAATGCGAAAAAAAATTCGAAGAAGAAAAACGAAGGAAGACCGAAATCGCGAAAAAAAAAAGAGAAACACGACTTGTTTTCTGAGTGTTGTCCACGAGGTTCATTTTGGAGACTGTAAAGCAATTTTGAAAAATTATTATTGCAGAGTTCTGACATCGGCTCGAACCAACGATCTTCTGGTTAACAGCCAGATGCGCAAACCATTAGGATATCATGCCATAACTTATTTCCCCGTGCTGAAACATTGGTGTTTTATCACGTGCTCAAGCATGCTCTCGAAAATGTACGAGCGCGCCCTGTTGCAGGCAGGCAATATGCAGTGACCTTTTTGTGACTTTCAATGCTTCGATCATGCCCATCTTCGAACTCAGTCTCAGTTTGGTGTTCAAGAACGTCTCTGCAAAATTTGGCTTCAAAATTCCATTGCGTTCGAAAGTTATCGTGTTCACAAACAAACAAATAAACAAACAAACAAACAAACGTGCAGACAAAATCCAAATCGAAGTCGTCTGTAAAGCTCACTTTGTTCGCAAAAATCAGGAAAGTGGGTAGGTACCTACAAGGTGGCCCGTAATCAACCACCAAAATTTCAGAATAGATTCTACAGAACCATACAAATCGAACTAAACCAGTGGAAAAAAGTTATCCGACCCCCATTACTGTGTTATGCCCCCCAAAATGGACCCTTTTGGGGTATTCATGGGGGAGGTAAGATTTGACCGTAGAACTGCCAAATTTTCAGGACAGGTTCTATGGAACAAGGAAAACAAAAAATGTTCAGTGGTGAAAAACCGTTCGAGCCTCCAATTCCACGCAGTGCACCGTAAAAATCCAAAAAAGCCCAATTTTGGGTGGGTTTGGGGAAACTGAGATATGGAGATTGAGGGTCGTCGCATAAAAGCCATTTTTCGAAGGCAGATTTCCAAAGGTACACGGAACAAAAATGTTCTGTGGGAAAATGTCCTACGACTCTCCATTTCCACGAAGTAGCCACTCAAAAACCGCCAAAAAGCTTGTCGTTCTCAGGGGGCTACGACTGTTACCATGGTAATGCACAATATTTCCATGGTAACACTCGTAAACCCCATGAGAACGAGAAGCTTTTTGGCGGTTTTTGAGTGGCTACTTCGTGGAAATGGAGAGTCGTAGGACATTTTCCCACAGAACATTTTTGTTCCGTGTACCTTTGGAAATCTGCCTTCGAAAAATGGCTTTCATGCGACGACCCTCAATCTCCATATCTCAGTTTCCCCCAACCCACCCAAAATTGGGCTATTTTGGATTTTTTATGGTGCACTGCATGGAATTGGAGGCTCGGGACAGTTTTTCGTCACTGAACATTTTTTGTTTTCCTTGTTCCATAGAACCTGTCCTGAAAATTTGACAGTTCTACGGTCAAATCTTACCTCTCTAAAACTCAATAATTAGTCCCGAAAAAGGTCCATTTTTGGGTGTTTTGGGGGGCGTAATTCAGTAGCCTAATGGGGAGTCGGATTACTTTTTTACACTTGATTAAGTTCGATTTGTATGGTCCTGGGGAATCTGTTCTGATATTTCGGAGGGTTGAATTAGCCTACGGGACACCCTGTATTGAATATAAAAATCGAGGATCCTTGTTGGAAAATCGAAAATGAACAAACAAGTTGGAAAATCGAGAGGCAAGCGCCGTTGGAAAATTGAGAACCACAATAACTCAGTTTGAAAATCAAAAACTCACAACTACCTATGTGGCGTTGGGCGAATTACCCAACAACCAAGATGGTAAATCAAGAACCATGCCAAATTAGGAAATTAAAGAACTACCTGGCAACCAAGTTGGAAAATTGGGTGACAAAACGAAATGGGAAAAGTTGGAACAAGTTGGAAAATGGGGAACCAAAACAAATAAACTGGAAAACTTTGAATATCATTGCCATTGCCATTTCCTGTTCATTTTCCCAAGTTATGCGATGGCGGTGGAGTTTTAATTTTTTTACAACTCGGGACTGTGAATTTCGCCAACTTTTATATTTTTCACGAACTTGGGGGAAACTCCGCCCTCCCCGAGTCGGAAAACCCTGTCCCACGTGCAAGGAACAGTTTCTCTTCATGAAAATGGTCTTCAACTAGACATGTAGGTACCTCCAGATATTGAGATGTTGGCACCTTTTTGCATTTGACTTCATCATTCTTTTTTTTTCCAAACTCGGTAGGTACTGTCTTGCAATCAACAGGGTGTTCTGACGGTTCTGATCTGGCACATCACCCACATTTTTTGTTTAATTTTCAAACTGAAAATTTAATTTCAACATTCAAACTATGCTGGCATATCCTACGAAGTTAACCCACCTTACCTACCTTTCCCTTCCTCAAATCTGTCCAACTCACAAGAGGAGTTTTGCACTCCACTTTTGGTTTTTGTCCCAGATCACAAACCAGAGCTGTACCTTATGGTTGCAAAATTTTTGGCATTCCCTTCCTCAGATCTGTCCAACTCACAAGAGGAGTTTTGCACTCCACTTTTGGTTTTTGTCCCAGATCACAAACCAGAGCTGTACCTTATGGTTGCAAAATTTTTGGCATTCCCTTCCTCAGATCTGTCCAACTCACAAGAGGAGTTTTGCACTCCACTTTTGATTTTTGTCCCAGATCACAAACCAGAGCTGTACCTTATGGTTGCAAAATTTTTGGCATTCCCTTCCTCAGATCTGTCCAACTCACAAGAGGAGTTTTGCACTCCACTTTTGGTTTTTGTCCCAGATCACAAACCAGAGCTGTACCTTATGGTTGCAAAATTTTTGGCACAGACGAATAATTTTGGTTTCAGCATGGTTGCTACCAACCTGGAGAACCTGGAAAACCTGGAATACTCATGGAATTTTTTTTGTGACCTGGAAAACCTGGAAATCTCAGGGATTTTTTAGAAAAAACCCTGGAAATTGAAAATTTCCAAAAATTTCCATTTTTTAGTTTACTTTTTTTTTTTTTTGAATTTCCAATTATAACACCTGAGGAACATTCTTGTCTTGCCATTTTTGTCTTCATCAGCCCATTCGACCAATTCTGTTTCCACCATGTCTTATATTCCTTCAACAACACATTCTTGATCTTGAACCCACAATCAACCCTGGAAAAAACTGAGAATCCTCTTGGAAAACTCAGAGAATTCCAATTTTTCAAAACAGTAGCAACCATGTTCAGCCTATAGGTAGCTCTATAGATAATTAGCCTGCTTTTTAGTGTTGGTACTAGGTGTACCTATAAGATGTCGATTACTTATTAGGTTAAGCCATTAGCTTAATAGATTGGTCAGATACCTATGGCTTTCTTTGTGAAATGTACCTAACATCGTTTGGGTTTATTCTTCCTTTGTGTGACATTGATTTTTTTCTTTTAAAATTTTCTGGGGGCAAAATTCATTGCTTTAATATTGCATATCAGTGGCTTTGAAAAAGACATTAAAGAACGACGAAGGAACCACAGGTTGCCGAGCCAAGGTGACTAAGTCATATGTTTTGGGCCAATTTTTATTAGATGATCTTGCAATCTCTTCACAATTTTATTGATTGGCCTATTTGGTCTCTGGAATTGCTGTGGGACAGGATAATTGCAGGAATAATGCCATTTCTGATGAAGTACAGTATGTATTGCGGGCTGTTATGTACCCAGTATCCTACTCGTACCGATGTGAACATCACCATTGTACAAAGTGAAATGTTGTTGTTTATGAATATGAATGGACGAAATACGAGGTGCATCCAGAAAGTTCGAGGAATTGTACTTTTCCACAAATTAGGGGTGTCTTATGGGTTTTTCCGCCAATATTCGTAACTGAAACGCTTGCCAAACTGGGAATGACCGTGGTGAGTGAGAATCAGAACCCACACATTCTTGACGGAGAGAAAAAAGCAGAAGCATTGGGCCAATCGCCAAACCATGCTGACACGTTTGGCAGCAAATTCTGGTACACTGTGGATGGGATCACTAAAAAAGAGGAATCCTGGTTTCATTATTGTGAGCCAATGGTCCCAAGGCAGAGGCAACCCTCTCCTATCACTCCCACCCTGCAAAATGCACTAACAGCTGCCATTCCGTGGAAAAATGTGTCATTTGTAGGCAGTGCTTAAAAAGACCACTTTTCTAGAAACCCTTGTACAAAATGTAAGATGGTTGGAGTAGTGAAATAAAGTCCAGTGGACTCACGACATACAAATTAAAGGTCCATGGCCCACCTTACCCCATAAGACACCCCTGATTTGGGGAAAAACACAATTGCTCGAACTTTCTGGATGCACCTCGTATGTCTTCTCAAATGTGACTTTCGGAAATCACCGCGGGACCAACAAGACTTTACCTGCACAAATTGAAACATCGGTCCTCATTTTTGCGCGATCTCTCAAATGAAACATGATATGATTTACCCCACCCTGTAATTTGAATTGCTCAGAATCACCCCGGAAACCAAGAAGTGGCGAGGGGCACATTTCTTTCGACACCACAAACTGTCTGTGGAAACAGGTACCAAAAGCCCACGCCCATATGGAATGGTACATATGCAGTACCTACCTCTATGTCTTTTTCTTGCTGTGATTTCAGCCTTTTGTGCAATTTGCTGAAGAGTTGCCGAGCTGTCATCCAAACTAGAATTTAGCTCCCTAACCAGAGAGATATAAATAGCAGCCTGAACAAAACCAGCTTTTGCACTTGACCTGCTTTTTATTATTTCACAGCTTTTAGCCGAGGCCCTTTACGGAGCTTTTCCCATTGCGGACCTGCTGTCTGTGGCCATAATTCAACACATCTCCTCTTGGTACTCGCAGTGCAGGGTGAATGGGAAAGGAAAGAAAACATCCTTCTTCCGGCAATGCCAATCATGTGAAATGACATGTGCAATATGCAATTTTGGCAACCAATCAATCATGTGAAATGTGCAATAGGCATCTGGAACTCTGGCATTTTCAATCATCTGGGGCAAAAATTATTTCTCCTGAAGAATGGTGGCATGGTGCCTTTTGGCTTTTTTCGACCACCGTGTACGTTACCTATGTGGCACTTACGCCGGTCGATTTGGTCTCTGCAAAAATGCGTCCCTTCCCTTTTTATTTGTGTCAGAAGCTATTTTTGTATATCTTTGTGAACATATTTTGTGGAATCCTGTGTCAGGACTCAGGAATCAGAATTTCCAGGCTGCTTGACAGCTTGTTTTTGCTGCTGCGATCTCACCGCGAAAGCTTTTAACGTTCTAGCCGTATATCATCAGCCAACCCTGTTTGCCCAAGAGCACATGTCGGTTTGATGCGTTGGGAAAGTGTGGTTAAGCGAGCGTTGAATAGCAGTGGCAACGAATCCTTTCGGTGAATTCTCTTGAAAGTTTCCACGCAAGGAAGAATTCGCAATTCCAGATCTGTCAGTCATCCAAGCCGACTTCATTGTCCTGCAAAAATTCGAGATCTGATGTCTTGGGTCTGCTTTTTTCGTGTTGCGACCCCAAAGATTTGTAAAACCCAGCCCTGATTCAGTGTCATTCAGGGCGTCTGTTGCAGTTTTGTTTGCAATGGTCCATTTTAGTAACTTTTTAGCCACTTCTCCCAGCCATCATCGCGTCTGAAAATCGTCAAGAAATTTTCTGAACAGCTTGCTCCTTCACAAAACCGAGCAGGACAAATCGACTTGGAAGTCGATTGCGCTTGACCCGTTTGTGCCGTGAGCGAAAACGGTGCCTGGAGTTTCTTCTTTCTTTCCACTCGATCCGTTGAAACTTCCTTTTCCTTCCTTTATTTAAAAGTTAGGCCTATCTTCTTTTATTGGTTAGGCCTTTAAAAGAAAGCGGTCGAAAAAACTCAGCCAACGAAACCGAGGACATTCGTCCTGCCGAGGTAAGGTATTGCAAATTGTCAACTATTGTTGGACAATAATTATGCTCCGTGTGTTATCGCACACAGGAGAGGTATACGGTGAGACACACACGCAATCGCAATAAGTACAGTTCCGGGAAAATTAATGGAACCACACATGCAATTTAAATGCAGTTTCGGTAGTCAATGATATATTTGATTCCGCGACGAAAATTTAGCACCGAAGTTTTTCCTTTGTAGTCCCACCAAATGAAGAAGAAAAATTGAAAGTTTTTCTTCAAAAATATAGGCAATAAAATTGTTGAAACAAAACTTGTGAAACAGATGTCACAACATGTTGATGAAACACGACACTTTTTTCTTTGTGAAAAACGACACAAGGAAAGGAAAGTTTCGGAGGCAACGCCATTTCTGCCATTTTATTTACGTTAGTGGCTCCATTAATTTTCCCAATGCTGTACAGTACAGGCTGAAATGATATCCTGCGCGATTCCGTTTGGTAGTTTTTTTTTTGTTTTGTATGTATAGATTTTGGTAAATACCAGCTCGACACACGTTTCCGCATTTGCAATTTGCCACCTTGACAACAAACTCCGTAAAATTTTAATCTGCAAATTTGGATCAATCGAGAAGCGGACAATGACGCAACGTCAAGGCATTCGATTGATTTCAACTTTACAGAACGGCATGGTGGTCGGAAGGTCCATGATTGGAGCGGACACCGATCTCATCCAGTGCCACAGTTGCGGAATGACCCGCAATCGCGGTCATCATCTCATTGGTCGCGGCACCCAAGAGGATGTGTATGATACATTGGACCCTGTGTGACCGTAGGACCTTGTGGGACCGTGTGGGATCTTATCAAAAATGACACAGCCTATCTGAGACCTCACGAGACGGCACCTTCTGGGACCTTGCAAATATGATGCGATTTGATCTCATTGAGTGTCATCAATTGCACGGGCGAAAAAACCGATCGACATATTTCCGTGACTTGGTCGCTCCAATGTCACACAGACTGGTTTCTATTCCCCAAATACAAGGACACTGGATAAAGTGGAGAATATGGCAAGGCCCCGAGGTTTGTGGGCAGGGGCGTAGCGATGGGGGGGTTGGGGGGGGGGAACTCCCCCCCAACTTTTCGGAAAATTGGCGAAAGTTGGGAAAATTGTGAAGAAACGGGAAAAGTTGGGAAATCGCCACTTGGGAAAACTGATTCTCCATTGAAGGGAGATCACTTTTCCCAACAGGCGATTTCCCAACTTTTTCTGTTTCTTACTTTTCTCCCTTGCACCTCTGGCAAAAACACAAATTTTGCACCCAGAATGAGCCCTAAATTTCAAAATTTCTTCAGCTTCTGGGGGCTCCGCCCCCAGGCCCCCACCAGATGATTATTTGACCCAAGGAATACCACTATGGGGTTCCGCCCAAGATCCCAATTACTGGGGATGAAATGGAATGGAGATTGAACAGAAAACAATGGACGGTATCACTGAATGGCTCAAAACCTGTGACATTTTACAAACTGCATTAAGCGCCCCATGATGGAAAAAATGGCCTCAAAAACGCAAATTTTGCACCAAAATGAGCCCAAAATTTTAATATTTCTTCAACTTCTGGGGGGCTCTGACCCCAGACCCCCACCAGGGCATTCGTCCCTTGGAACACAGTTGAGGCCCCATCCCAGACCCCGCTGACTGAGGATGAATAGAGAACGACTGCCAACAGAAACCACTGGAACAAATGGTCTCTCAAGCGCAAAACCTGTGGAGTTTCACAACCTGCTTTGGTGGAAAAAATTGGTCTCAAAAACGCAAATCTTGCACCCAAAATGAACCCTAAATTTCAAAATTTCTTCAGCTTCTGGGGGCTCCGCCCCCCAGACCCCCCGCCAGGGGGTCTGCCCCTTGGAACCCCGCTGGGGCTCTGCCCCAGACCCCGATTACTGGGGGGCTCCGCCCCCCAGACCCCCCTGCACCCCCGAGCCCAGTTGGGAATTTCAATGTTGCTCCCCCCCAAAATATTCCTTTCGCTACGCCCCTGTTTGTGGGCTCGGGGTCTATCCCAATAGCTATTGCGGGATAACTAGAAATGCGATCCAATATTTTAATGCCGCTGCGAACGGAAATCCTGAAAGAAAAACACAAATAATTATGTAAAGACGCACCCACGTTTCCTGAAATAGCATGGTAAGACACTTTTTGATGACCCAGTTGGGCGACGAGATCGGGAAGGAACAAGCTATCGCTTTATGTCGTTGGCCGCAGGCCCATATCACCCACGCCGATCAAAACATGATAACAAAAACCGGTTGAACGCAATAAAATAGTTAACCTAAACGACCAGCAACGAAAAACCGAGCTGGCAGGGTGGCTGCCCCACTTTTCAGAAAAGCAACGAAGTCAATTCACTTTTATTGCAGGATATTATTGCCGACTAGGCTTTACATTAATTTGGCCTTCAACCGGCGGACCGATGTGAAATTGTTTTCCCATCGATAAAACAGCTGTAATTATTGGTCTGCGGGCCATTTTTTCTGCGTCCCGTGCGTGTGAATTGAAAAATACCATTGCAGGTGCTTTCAAACTCACTCAACAAAAAAGGTGCTATACCAGAAAGTCGGTGACCAACACGAAAGAATTTAAGAATCGATTTTGAGATGATAACGAAGAGTATTTAAAGAAGAAGGTGCACTTTTTGACATGTCAATGAAATCTTTGTTAGATTTTGCTGTTCTTTCTTTCATGCATGAAAACAAAGCTCGAATCTTCACCTTTTCCGAAATCTGAAAGGGTTTTCACTGGCCCTTCTGACTCGAATGCCAGAGCTCGAAGCATACCTAAAGTCTGTTTTGCAGTCCGTTTACAATGGTCAAAATCATGCACTGGCGCAGGACTTTACGATACAAGCTTCCCCTTTCAAAGCTTCTCAAAATTCTGGTCACAGGCATCGGAAGTTTAGAAGCGACTGGATTCTGACAAAATGGACTCTTGTCCATCTTGAAGGTCACCCGTTGTTTCTCCGTGGGTGCAAATTTGTGCTCAAACTGTGTTCCTTGATGAATTCTGAGGCGTTCCAAAAATTCCAAACCGGCGTGCACCAACTTAACACATGCTTGAGGCGCCCCTGGCAGAAACTTTTGAGTTGTGAACATTGTGCGGGGGGATGGTTGAAACCATGGAATGAAACAAAACTGCATCAATTCCACTCATGTCCAAGGGTGGAATAAAACCCAATATAAGGGGGGGGGCTATTCATCTCCAGTTTCGATTCACCTCCGCAGGTGTGTCCGGTGTCATGGGAGGGTGCCTTGATGCCTTCATCGTTTTGACTTTTGTTGATGCTTTTGGAGAGAGGATGAGGATGTTTATTTGTGCATCTATTTGTATTTGTATTTGAAAGCTTTCTGACAACTTGATGTGGAGCACCACTTCTGGTCTGCATGTTGCCTTTTCCCTTGCTAAAAGCAAAGCCATGGCAAAGCTGTAAAATCTGCAATTGATGGGCGGTTCTTCGCACGTATACCAGAAAGACCGCTCGAACTCTTTTGTTTCGGCCGGATGTCTTGACGCCGACTCCATGCTGAAAAGAAGAGAGAACTTTCGCCGCAGTGACGAAAATTCTCAGCCTTCATCCCTGGTTAGCGAGTTTGTGAGAATCGCCGTTGTCTGATGCGGGCGTTTTTTACGGCAGTCGAATTCCGCGTCGCCGAGCTGCTCTGCGGTGTCCTGCGGTGCGGTGCCGATGCGATTTTGCGTGCACTTCTCATGAGCGCATGATGATGCTGTCAGTCCATGTCCTTCCCAAGCATTTTATAAAACCTTATTAGGTATTTAGCATTCGAACTGTGGTGACAGCTAATCCACTTCGCGAGTTCGCCAAAGCCCAGGTCTGTCCTGCGCGGCATCGCAATCTCTGCTGCTCTCTTAATTTCCTGGCCACGGATGCCTGAGATACCTTACCGCTTAACCGAATTTGGCCTAAAAATCCAATTAAGCCAAGGTCGTTTACAATTGGGTGTTAATTGAGAGATTTGCTTCAGCCAATTAGAGGATGCTTCGCTTCGGCTCCTTTTAACTTCGTACTTCAGGTTCGATTCGATTTTGCGAAAGAGTGACGGGCGTTGCGTTCTAAGCGCATCAGGGGTTTTTATTGAGAACAGCAGCTGCCATGCAGCTTGGGAAGGATGGCCTACATTTATTTGTTCCGGAAAGAACTTTCGATATCTGGTCGTCCGCGACCGGATCACAACAAAAGTAATAATGGTGTGGTTGATGAAATATTCCAGAAATTACAGCTTTGTTTC
This sequence comes from Sinentomon sp. SZTP_YWyxl, assembly GCA_030068105.1. Taxonomy (NCBI): domain Eukaryota; kingdom Metazoa; phylum Arthropoda; class Protura; order Sinentomata; family Sinentomidae; genus Sinentomon; species Sinentomon sp. SZTP_YWyxl. Next base: position 19,153 of record JASGXE010003956.1, on the reverse strand, counting down.
TCTCTCTCCCCCTCACACTTTGTCAGTTGCCACAGAAGAAGGGCGGCGTTCACTTTGCAGAGGGGCGGATTTGTCAGATCAAGAAGTTTGGTCCTGACTTTAGGCCGAACCGTGGCCTCCGGCCGAACCCCTCAGTTCGAATGTTGATATAGGTTGCTGCTGGTTTTTCCGTGAAATGGTGCTCAAATGCAATTTTTCTTCTTTCTCGATTTTGTTTCTTAAGAGAGATTTTCAGTTTTTTGTGGTCATTCTGGTCCCAGGAATTATGGACTTGTCTAGCCACTACCATCGGGCTCCCTCTCATGCGGCAAATGATGAAGTGGAAAAGGGGACAGACAAAGGGAAACTGCTATTTCTGGAAATTTTGATCAACCGACCACTTACTTTTGTTATATTTGCGTGAGCCACGCATTCTGGCTTTTTTTTTGCAGAGGGACGGCTTTGTCAGATCGAGGTATTTGGTCCTGACTTAGCTCGAACCCCTCAGTTAGAATGTTGATTAGTTTTTGCTGCTGGTTTTTCCGTGGAATGGTGCTTGAATGCAATTTTTCTCTATCAGTCAATATCCGGTGGGTGGGATCAGTTTGAATAACTTTGTTTGCCTGTGAAATGGCGGTGAAATGAGTTTTCGGTTTCCTTTGTGGCGGATACTTTTTGCTAAAATGTTGCAAGAGGGAAAAACAGTCTGTTGGTCATTTGTCTTTTGTCGATTGGTCTTTTGTCTTTGCATGCAATTGACTGGATTTTCAATCGTCAAAACGAAACTGTTCTTCCAACCGACACCTTAACATTTTTTGAAACATGTCTCTTTTTTCGCTCGAAATCAAGGACTTTTATCTGCTTTCTTATGGACGCGGTGTGACAGTTGTCCGCGGTGGTCTAGAACTGACTGACTGTTCCTTTTGTTGGACCTTTCTTTGGCATTGAGAACAACCTGCGACCTGGTTATGACACTTTGTTGCGTTTCCTCTTTGACCGGAAGTGGGCCGACAGTGTTCAGATTTCGCACGACCATTGCGCGTTCATGATTCTGAAACAGTTTTCTTCGGTCCGGTGAGCTGGCCAATATTTGTTCATGGTTTCACGATGACCAATTTTTGTCGCCTGATTGTGGGGCCTTTCTTGAGAAACTCATGACTGCCAATTCAACATCCTGTCATTTGTTTTTGCCGCTAACACCGATTGCAAGACGACCTATTTCCGGTTCCATTGCAGTTCTGTCATCTGTGTCGTCTTGGTTGGTTGGTTCCGTTCAGCAAGGTTATTCTTTTGATCTTGATCGATTTTTGAAGTGAAATCGATCGTTTGACATGCAGACGCGTTTAATCTCTCTAATGGTTGGTCGTTGCCGCGCTGAGATTCAGAAAAAGATGCAGATTTACATTCGTGTCTTTATGGCAGAAGAAACCACACGCGCGCTTTACACGGTTCCATTTTTTTCTGGAAAACCTGGAATTGTCGGAGGAAGCTTGAACGTGAACTTGAAACGAAAAGTTTTTTTTTACAAAATGGGTACGGATCTTGACTTTTGGAGAGTCAAAATCAGAATTTTGTTCTTCAAAAGGAGAAAATTTGCCGTTTATTTTTATTCTTGGATGATTTGACCAGAGAAGCCATCTTTGTTTTTTTTTCTATTGACGTGAAGGGATCCGAGAATTTTATTTCGCGAAACATGGACCATATTCACAGATCAAATTCACTGACCATACCTAATGTCTGACATTGTATTCGTGTGCCGTTTATTGGTGCTAAACCGCAGCAGATTTGTGGTTTTTCTTTGTTCTTGCTGATGAAAAATTCTGTTGGGCCTCTTTGAATTTGGCTGTCGTTGGTTGAGAAAATATGCGAATGTTGGTAACCCATGTACGAGGGGCGTTCAATATGTTTCAGGCTTTGCACAGAAATTTTTGTTTCATGGCGTTTTCCTCTCATGATATCAAAAATTGGTTTATTCGAAGATGCTGGTATGAATTTCAGATGAATCCGATGAAAATAAGTATTCATATTATCGCTGTTTGAAATGAGCACAACCGAAGCGGCCAAAATGAACAATTTGCTCAGATGGGAAAGTGGCTTTTTTCAGAAGAGCACAAAATTCAATAATCTGGCTCACTGGGCTCATTCCGTACCCCGAACTTTGCCCACTATCTCAACTTACTTGAGGGCAATCTCTCCACTGTTACGCACGCCGCACGTTTCAAAATAACTGCTGAGAACATCTCGCAAAGCAGATGCATGTGGCCAATGGCCATCCATCCTATGCAAAAAAATTGCGACCGAATTCTGCAATAATGCCCGGTTTTTTCAACTGGAGTTTTAACTTTTTAACCCTGGCAACTCGGGTTAAGGGTTTAACCCAAGTGAAAGAGTAAAATCCGTTGTAACAACCGGGCATTATTGTTGCAGAATTCGGTCGCAATTTGGTTACACGGGATGGCCAATCTGCCTTGGGAGATGTTCTCAGCAGTTGTTTTGAGAATTGAGACGTGCAGCGTGTGGGATTTTGTTGCAACAAAAGGAGGATTTTGTTGTTCACCTTTTCTTTCCCATCAATCTCAAAACGCCGTCTGCGCTTGAATTGCCACTGCAAGAAAGCTTCGTTGGCTTCAATGTGCGCAGCTGTAAAGATTTTCACATCACGGTGTGCCTAGCCTCGTATAGCATGCGAAGTGAAAAAATTGTGCCAGCAGGTTTCAAAAATTATTTCCAGATTTTGAGCGCTAGCTTTCAACTATTTCACGCTCATCGAGCTGTGAAGGGCGCAAATTTAAAATGTCATAGCTCGATGAATGCCGCTGTGTCGCATTCTGTGCTGTTAACTTTTGGGTATTCGCTCTAGCGAGAGAATCCAATTTGGAATATTCTATTTCCGTTTGTGAAGGTATGTGTGTGGATTATCATCGGCCATATAACACACACATTCTGACACTGAAAATATCAGCGTTAGTTAAGCCTATGATAGCCTGTCGCGGGAATTGTGCTGGAAATTATAGCTTTGAAGTTCTTGGCTGCAAAAGTATGAAATTTAAATGTCATTCGTGTGCGAGAATCTCTTGCTCTACAGTGTGTTTCCGACGAGGCAGTGCGGCGACGGGCCTCTTCCAACGAGGCACATCTTCGGCTGGACTTGCACAACGTCTGGGAAATGACCATGCCCTGCAACAAGCGGCCATAAAGGTACAGGCAAAAGGGTTTACCCACTGGTCCATGCCATGCATGGTTACCTCGCGCTATTCCTCCTGAAGCCATCATGCATGAGCAGTTCGCCTTTGCCACAAGACTCTTTGCTTCGCAATAGGTGCTTCGTCTAGGTATATGAATGCTAAGAAATCCCAAATGGGCCGAAGTGAATTTGAGTCATCGTGCGAGAAAGGGCCATTGCTGGACTTCGTGAGAAGAAGAAGGCTCCCAAAGACATGACAGCTGATTCTTTTTGCTTCATTGCTTGACCCAGGGATAAGGATAATAACCTAAACTAAACCAAACCTAAACTAAACCTGAATTGGCTTGATCCTAAACGTGAATCATGTACCCAGGCCTACTTCACCACTACTTTTTCACTGATAGGTTGGACTTTTGAGTTTGTGATGCTTGCTTACTGGTGAATTGGCTTTTGTGTTCAGCCTTGGACTCCAGCTCAGCCTTGGACTCCAGCTTCTATATGTTGGTTCTGGGCGGTGGTTCAATTGCCAGATTGATCCCATACAATATTCTTTCTTCAAAGTTTCGATGTAATTTTTAATTTTTGTACCAAAACCAACACGGGGTGGGGTTATTTCGTGTAGAGAAATTTGTAACACCTCCTGGAATTATGTCTACTCTGATTCACTTGTCAATATGGTGATCGCTGATCAAAGCTGGGATTTTTCCGTCAGTCGGTGTTCAATGTTTGAGAATGCATTCCGGTTATTCTGAGACTGAAAGGCCAAATAAGGTCTGCCAACTTGGCCAGTCATTTCTGTGACTTTCTTTTCAAGATTCAAATTTTGCTGGTTGACGGTGTTGACTTTCCCGTTGATTATTGTGATCTTCCGGCGATTATGTTTGGTCGTTTTTAACCACCCTTCACGGCAAATAATTCTTCCACTCCACTCCAGGAATGATTTTTATTTCTCCCGGGAAAGTTAGTTTTTCCCGCAGTTTCCGCGTCCTTTTGCCTCCGTCTCTCAAGAACTCCATTTTTAGATCTAAACACGAAATAGGCTTTCTTTCGTTTTTCTGGTGTGGGTTTATTGCGTGTTGCACAACGATATTATTTGTCATTTGGCTCCGTTCCCACGTTGCCTGTCTCAATTCTTTTTTGCAAAGGAGCAGTTCAAAAATTCACATGCAGTACCAGTAGCGGATTTCATCACCTGCCTAGCAGGCTATTTCACCATCGCAGGCAACCTAACCTGTATTCTGGACATGCTCCCCTGACACCTGCACTGGTCTTGAAGATTCACTTTTTGGATAGCCCATACATGTTTGAGTATCCTTCTACATGTGCGTCAAAGCTCCAATGACATTCCGAAACCCTTTTTGCTTTTATCGTATTTGGCGACTGATCACACACTTTTTACCGGTTTCCCCCCTGCTTGGATGGTTTTGTGGTACCTGTTGCCTTGGATTGAATGTGGATTTTCGTTAACTTTTTTGTTTATGATCAATTGCCTGTTTCACAGATCATTTCATTTGTACCAAAGTTTATTATCACCGTTTTGGATATTTCGTTTTGGCACTTGTAGTTTGTGAAAAAAAATTAAAGAGATTTGAATTGAATTGAATTTTAAGGTTTTGTTGCGATGACTTTTCACGTCCGTCTGCAAAAGAATCAATTTGCTGAGGGTTCAAGAATTGGCTGTGATTTGCGGATTGGCCACACATCTTCTTTGTATTGGCCTTGTTCGTGTGCATTTGTGTGTTCTTTCTTCTGTCTGAGTATACACCCCGTCCTTCTCATGGGCGCTCTCTCGGCGGTTAGCATTCTCATGGGCGCTCTCGGCGGTCAGCATTCTCATGGGCGCTCTCTCGGCGGTTAGCATTCTCATGGGCGCTCTCTCGGCGGTCAGCATTCTCATGGGCGCACTCTCGGCGGTTAGCATTCTCATGGGCGCTCTCTCGGCGGTCAGCATTCTCATGGGCGCTCTCTCGGCGGGCAGGAGAACGCGCTCTTTGAATGGATCCAGACTTGAGATTGGCAAGGCGGCAACTAAAATTGCTCGTAACCAGGGCCATCTTTAACCGTTTTTCGCCCCTAATAGGAAGCGTTTGAGTTTTCGCCCCCCCCCACCCGCCCCCGGTCGTGTTTTCAGTAATTTCCTATATTGTTTCTTTTGGGAAAAGGCTAAATTTTCCAACATGGCAGCGCGGGTTTAATCTTAGAAATGGAATAAAACTTGATAAAAAATTGGGTGGAAACCAAAATTTTCAGACACCAAAAATTGTATATTTTACTTGGACCTGTCGATGTGTGCAACGGATTCAACGAAACGCTCATCCATCGTGAAGAATTTTAAGTGGCAACATGATTGATTAACAATTTGTGCCCGCATTGTTGATTGAATTTCGCACTCTGGGGGAGATTGCCACAAAATGCTTCAATTCCATAATTTCGCTCCTAAATGCTTCAATGCCAAATGCCTCGCACGTGCTTTAAAAGTACAAGCAATGCCAGATCCGATCCAAAAATTCAAGTTAGATTTCAGGAATAGGCCAACACAGGGTGTTTAAAAAAACCGTGCAACAGCAAATCTTGCATGCAGCTAAACATTTCGAGGGTCAATTTAGATGTCCCAACGTTTGATGTTTCGTTTTTATTTTGTTAATTTGTTTAATTTTAATTTCTTTCGACCTCTTGGTTACCATATATAGGGGCAGCAAAGCTATAAAGGCCTCATGGTATCTCAGTTCGTACCAAGTGCATGCACGGCTTTGCAGAAATGAATTAGCAGTCAGAAATTATTAATTATGCCTTGCCCCTTCTGCATGTGCAACGGGGAAAATGAACTTTGCCTGTTGCATATGCAGAAGGAGCACAGTATTCATTGAAACATGTCCTCTGCCCCTCTGAAACAATCTGCTATGCAACATGCATGGTTGAAATTTGTCGTGTTGCATACGCAGAAGGGGCAAGGCAGAAATCGAATCATTTTTTACTGTGTTTTCACATGCACTGTGATTTCCTGTATTCACAGACATGCATGCAATAATTGCATTCACTGAGACACCATGGAGGTTCTATATAGCTTTGCTGCCCCGCAATGGTAACCAAGAGTCCGAAACAAAATAAAAAAACAAAAACGTCGAAGTTTGGGACATTCAAAATGACCGTCGAAATGTTGAGCTGCATGAAAAATTTCAGATTGCGCGGGTTTTTTGAAACGCCCTGTGTTTAACCCAATTTCGGATCTTTCCCTTTGCAAGTGTCAGCATCAGTTGAATTGCGATGCTTGTTGCTTAGGTGCCACAAGTTTTTGCAGTAGATACCTATGCAGACGGTGGTCAAAATTGTAAAAATGACTTTGGATTGGATTTTTGCTGTTCAGCTTCATTTTCTGGTCATAAATCGGCAGCGCAACAGAATTCAGAGAAATTTGAGAAACTTGTAACTTGTGCGAGTAACTTGTTGCCCCTTGGCAGGATATGTCAAAGGCAGGATGTGCAAGGTGTATTTCAATTGGTGCAGGATATGCATTCTCATAATTGCTCATATCAGCTACTTGGTGGTAATAAACTTCAAAAATGACAAAGCGATGGAGAATGAGTTGGCCTGACGAGTGGATTTAGATGCTGTGCACCAAATCCAACTCCCACTGAGGTGAGTTCAAGTCGTTCGGCCGTATTCCCCATTGCAACTCACCCTCAGGTGCCACCCAATAACCAATTCAACAGACGGATGCATATTTCGCAACAATGGAAAATGAATAAGCATAATAAGCGTTTTGCATAGAAATTAAATTTTCTCAAGACAGATCTATCTATTGAATTGACTAATGAGTTGAACCTGAGGTGAGTTGCAATGGGGAATACGGCCGGTGTCTTGTTTGCTCCGAGGAGTAAATGTGACCCCCTATGCTTGTCCAACCGCTATTGAAAAATGTGAGAAAGGGAGTCATGTCGGCGTCGCAATTCAATCCTGACTTCAACTCCTCACGGAAGAAGCTGCATCGGCTCTTTACCTGCCTTCTTCAGAAAACCACAGTGAGGGAAGATAGACATAGTCACTCACTTGGCACCGGCTTGACAGAAAGATGAAGACCTCTTGGGCAAAGTCGACTTTGTCCTAATTTTTAGGGCTCCTGTCATGCGAACAACGACACCTCAGAAAATAAAAACATCATATTTTCTTCATGCATTTCCTGCCAAAATGACATATTCTTATTGAAAATGCCAAAAGATGTCGCCCCCAAAACCATTTCGCCCCTAGGCATTGGGAAAGACGTCCCTGCTCGTAACTTTCGAAGTTTTTATAAAAAAAAGTCCATGAAACGTGCCCAGGAAGTAGGTCTTGCCACAAGGCCCAAACACTCGCTTCATGGAGCTTTCGCTTCATCCAGCCTTTGGCTGCGTTTGAAAAAAGGCTGCGGCTGTGGAGCCAAGCTCAAGCTGAATCTCCTCTTTCTGCCCGCCACGAGAAAACCCAGCAGAGAAACCGCGGTGCCAGGCCGCTGCGCTTCTTCATTGCCATCCAGTTTGAATGGCGATCACTGGTTTCGAGTGGATGTGCCGATGCATGCCTGGTTTTATGCTCTTTCCGGGGAGGTTATAAAAGAAATGAGTACGCGTTTGGGCACTTTTCCATCTGGCTCCGTGTAAAAGTCCCGACCCTCCAAAAACGGGGAAAACGCTAAAAACAATGGAAAAAGGTTTGGTCCGGTTAGGTTTGGTTTGAAAGTTAGACAGGTTAAGTTTGGTTAGATCAGCTTTATTTTTCACGTTTTCGATACGCGCAAAATCGGGGTAGGCCCAAACGCGTACTCATTTCTTAGTTTCTCTTCCGGGGACATCCGGTGACAAATAAATTTTCCCCACAACTTCTCTCCGCCGCAAATGACGATTTGTGCGAACTCCCTGTGCAGGTGCGTGTATAGTTTTTAAAATCCCATGAGCCTTTTCCAAACCGAATGATGCCGAATGTGTGCAGTGCCGTGTAAATTAATTATTCCGACATCTCTTCCAGATGGGCGCATTCAGCTTGAGCCATTCAGAGCATTCTGTCGGCTGGATGCGCTTTTTGGAATTGAACGCTCGTCGCTCCTGGTGAGCCGCACAGTGGAAAATGAAACGAGGCAGCGCGTCGTGCATGTGGAGCATCTGCATGCACTCATTTTTTAGGTTTCCAAGTGTTTTCAGTTCCCGTGATTTCAGGTTCGGTATCATTGTCGGTTCGAGGTTTTTGCCGCGTTGTAAACAGTGATCTGAATTATCTCATCTGTCTATATCAATCTCTATGGTTGCAAGGTGTTTTCCGCGAGGCATCCCCTATTCGAAAAAAGGAAGACTGCTTGAAGAGAGTTCTCGCCGGCAAAAGAACGGTTCATCCCCGTCTGTTGTTTCTGAAATTGTTTGATGCACTGATCTGAAGAAGAAAAACGGACGGTTCGATTTGAATTTGATTTGATTTGAATTTCTGGATTTATCCCACAAATGAAGTTACAATAATATTGGTGCTTTGTTTTTCTTCCACTGTGTTTCTTGAGTCCGGAGTTTCACTAGCGTTTCAACCATATACATATTTTGTTTGCAATGAGGCACGCTCGTCAGTGATCTGTGTTGGTTCTGGTCCTCCCAAGATGTGACGTCACGGCGACGAATCGTCGCGCTGCGAAACGTTGCAATGCATGACATCTCTCGGTGCATTCTCAGGTCGTCCCGGCGCGTGATCTCTCCCCCTCTCCTGCCATTTCTCCCCCACATCTGTCTCTCTCGTCCTTTCTTCCTTCCCTCCCTCGCTCTCATGTAATGTTCGCTGTCGTCAATCCCTGCACCCACCCACCCATCATTCGGCAATTTGACTGAGCAATGAAATCGATCACTTTTTTCCAATCTGACGGGCGAGTGAAATGATGATCTCCCTGTCATCATGTTCTCCCCGCAATTTATTTGGCAATGGTTCTATCTGTCGGTTATTGCACTGCCAATAATGACACTCAAAGTCGTCCATTCAAGCATGCCACGTCATTCCATCATTCGGGATTTTTTTTTCAGGAAATCGATCCTGTTTTGCAATTAACAGGAAATAAATATCCGGTTTTTTGGTGCCTCCAATTTGAGCACATTATAACGGCTTGCAATTAGCCGACCGCAATGATATGATCGTGATCAATAATCATGCATCTGCGATTTATTATTGGCTCATAGGAATCATATAATGCCGCACCTTGTGTTTTTTGGCTTCAAGACTGCATCGAACTCGAACCTTGCTACCCATTTGGACCAGTTTTTGTGGCTTCTCTTCAAGACTGACGATGGTAGGTCTTATTCGAAGTACCCACAACAAACAAACATCGCCCATTTCCAAAAGGTGGGTCTCTGTCCGTTTTCAGAAGCCGGATGTGTCGATATTCCGCAATCGCCTTTTCTTTTTTTGTGTCGTGCTCCGTTCGCCAGTGTGTGCAGGTCTTCTTGTGATGTAGGGTACTGGCAAGGCATGTTTCGCATGTTAATGAAAAGGTGCATATACGGTTGGCCGTGGGCCGGTCAACTGTATGCTCTCCACCCTTTTTATCTTTTGGTCAAGATCATTAATTGTTATTTTTCTCGATGGATTTGATGACACATCAGGGGGTCCTGCTTGTTTTTTTTTTTTTGGTTTACCACTGCATCAGGTGATGATTTTCATGGTTTGTTTTCGCTTTGATTTTAATTGCTTGTCCTCGGCTGACGATCACTCGCTAGTCGCTACACTAGTCGCTTGACAGGTGAATTGGAATTTTCCGTTCATTGATCTTCGTCTTCTGACGAAGTTGGTTGTTCATGCTTTTGGAAGTTTTGCGTTCGGGTTCCGGGTGTGTCCCATAGGTGCGGCATCCTTGGCCCGTTGCTTTTCTGGACCTGCGACGCAATGGCTTTTAACCCTTCTTTGGTGTCATGAATTCCAAAGCCATCTTTTTTTGCAAGCACTGCGCAGCGCGTCAGTCCGGTGCCCAGTCTCAAAGCATCGTGGTCAAAACTTGCGAGGTTAAAGTTAACATACACATTTCTGCAGTGTTCGACGACTCGACATCGACTGAGGACCGAAGAACTGCATCAGTGGCTTGGATACGCTTCTGAGAAGGCCGAAGGGACTGTCAATAATTGCTGTGAGACGCATAATATTGGAGCCATTTTTCTTGTGGGGAAAGTATATCTCAGGAGTTTTTGACCTGGATCGCCTTTGCCGCATGCAAAAAGCCAACGGTATGGCGGATTTTGTTGCAAAAGTTCTGTTCCACGTGGGAAAATATTTTGATATTTTAACACGTGCCGGGATTTTTGAAGGGCCATGTGAAAGAGCCTCATAGTCGGGACCAATTTTATTTATGACCGCAAAGAAATTAACAAGCGGATTGGTCAATGCGGAATAAACTTATAATTAATTGAGCGGAATGATTTTGATCGATACTTTAAATGCAAACACAAATTGTTCAATGAAGTTTGATTGCTTGCTGGGATGCTGCACTACAGACCACATTTATGCCAGCAGATGCAGAGGTAGTTTATGTATACGAGTATGTTTCAAGCTGGCTGGGTACATGGAGTACCGTGGGGAATATTTATGCTGCACAAAAATTGCCGCAAATAATATGCATGCGAAATTCTGGGAAAAATATTTTTCAGTCTCTCTGCTGGCAATTTCTGTTGCAATTTCCAATTGTAATTTTCTGATGAAAAAATCTTGCTCCCATTGTGCAAACATCCCGCCGGATAAAAATGTTCGCTGGAGAAATCTCATCACTGCATCAAAAGTTATTCGTTTTACACTGTAGTGTATCCGTGCAATTGCGTGTTCATTGATTGACGCTGTCATTACAGAGCAGTTATGCTTTGTACGAATACGCGGCCGTCACCAGTGCAAGCCAGTTCCGGTTGAATTAAGTGCTTGTGCGTGCCAATATTTCGCTATTTTACTTGACTTTTAACTTTGGTATAGGGCTCCGGTTCCGTGTAAAAGTTATTACGTACGGTATGGCCTCCGGGCTAAGATCGAGTTCACGTGATTTGAGGGACGTGCCGGTATTCAATTACGACAATTAAGTTTTTAATTCGAGGCATTCCTGCGATGCCCTAGTTCGCCCTCTCCCCGTCAGCAAGCAGCTTAATCATCATCATAATGGCAAAAGGCGAGGATGTCGGCAGCGGAGGCATCGGCGGAGGAAGCAGCAGCATCTATCGCACCAGTGCGCCACCGTCGTTCATAGTTGACACAACTTCAGCCAGTGACAGCTGCAATAACGTTGGAGATGGTGTTGGAAGTGATAACCATGAAAACGGCGATATGACCACCGCTGATTCGTTGAAGGCAAGGATAAGCTTCAATATTCCCTTGTCAATTTTTTTTTTTTTTGCGATAATTTCATGTGGGCTTTTTTCCTTCAATTTCGCCTGGCTGAAGAGACGTTTTTGCGTTATTGTTTTAACCTGGATATATGTCGTGTTCATTCGTTGGCATTGATCAACGACCAGGCCTCATAAAATTTTCTGGCGCGGCGGCAAATTCCAGTCTGCGGTAAAGTTCGAAATCTAATACCACTAACGCCATTTCAGCAACGTTTAAAACTATGAGGAGCATGTCTGAAGGGAAAATTTCGATTTTTACACCCATTCGAACGTCCAGTCTCCATGCGAATGTCTTTTTTCTCGCATAGCAGGTATTTTCGAAATCTTTCTCACTGCACCTCTGAACTAATGCTCTAATGCTTTGAGTTTCCATGTTTAGCTTCTGCATATAACATGAAAATCGTCCTGAGGTGCGAAACCTATGGTCTGTAAAAGGTGTCGCGATTCGTTTGTTCCAATGCTTCCGGAAATTTTTCAGGATTCGTTTTCTATCGTTTCATGGATTTCGATTTCCATCTTTTCACATTCCACATGCATGGTCGCAGGTTTTTCTTCATAGGTGGAGGTGCAACTCCTTTACTTTAGTAGTCATTGTTGGCCTTAGATTGGTTTTGTCATGATGCATGCGTAACGCCATGATGTAGAACTATGGTTTGTGATGCACGTACGCTATTGTTCTCCAAGATGCTTTGCATATATACCAACTGCTTTTCCGTTCCTCCGAAAAAACTGCACACTTTTTGTCAAAAATCCCTCACTAAAATGACACAGCAGAAATTGGTTGCTCAAATGAGTCTTCGGCTGTCAATGCGTCCTGCTCGCTCCTAAATGCTCTTCGACGTGTTGGCGATTTTAGCCGTTTTGTGGATCTGTTTTTAGTTTTTCCAGACTTGATTTTGTGTGGAAATGTGTGTCTCTGCGGGTTTGTTAGCCCGATAATGCGTTTTAAGCGTGGGCATTCAAAAATGTCTGGGACGATCCAAGCTGAGCTGGAGTCTGAGCAGATGGTGCATGAAAGTTGGCAAAACATCAATTTACAAACTTGCTCCAATTCTTGAACACTTTTCACATTGACTTCATCAACCGGGGGATTTCGCACGTGAAAAGTGAAACCTTCGAAGTTTTGCTGGTCTTTCCACAAATGTTGCTTCCTGGTGTTTTGACTGTTGATATTTTAGCAGTGCGGCGGTCTTTTTTCAAAGGTGCTTTCTCAGAGGGGATGTGCCTCGGAAGCCGCAAATGATGAAACTGCCAGTTTACATCAGCGTGGATTTTGAAAAAGCGTGGATTTTCCTGAGGTAACGAAGCGGTTCAATGAATAAGTTGCTGCCTGGCATAGGTAGGATCTCGAAGAATTGCAACCAAAAAAACACCAGCCGTTTTGGTAGCAGCGGGCCATGTTGACCAGTGATGTTCCTTGTATTCCACTGTCCCCTGAAGAATTGGACAGTTTTCCTGCGGTTCGGACTGCGTTTCAAACACGAGTTCGCATGAGCAAAAAGTCCGGTTAAGGAACGAGCAGATGGTGTACACAAAAAGAACTTGCAGATGAGGACAGATTTCGCCCCAGCGCATCATTCTATAGCGATTGTTTTTTTTATCCGCACCGTAAACGGCTCAGTCGGTTCGCAGGATCGATGAAAATAACTCCAAAAAATTCAACATAACAAAAAAATACCAGAAAATCTAGCGAGGACACCCAGCAGAATGGAAAGATTTTCTCATGAATCATTCAGAGGCACAACGTTAACAGTCGCATCTGACTTTAACTGTGCAACTCTTTTCTTTTTTATTTACCGGACTCATCATCATCATCATCATTGCCATCCTGAGTTGACAGCCATGCGGCCGGTGACTCGGCAAAGAGGGCCACGTTGCCCTTGCATTTACACAAAACCCGGTAATCGTGTGACAAAACAGACCAATTTATTGGCTTCGCAACAAGGTCACATAACTCCACTTTTCATTAATAGCTTTTAAACAGCACTACTGAGCTCAGCTCAAACGAACACACGATTTTCAACCGACAGAGCACGAATGCTGCTCTACGATAAGTTCTCTTAACAGCTACCTACTCTTATCAATATTGGACCAAAGCGCCTTAAAGGGGAAGTGGAGTCTCTCGGTAAAATTTCGCTCGCTCGCGTGTAGTTCCAAAATCCGCCGCATACTGGCGCTGGTGCAGATTTCGGCTTCAAAATGTGGGCCATTCGCAACGCAGCGGCTACGGGTTGGTGCTTTGGCATTGGTCAGACAAAGGTGATTTGGGGCAAAATCTGCCAAGCAGCAGTGCCTATCTCTTTGTTATTGAGGTATCCAATGGATGCCAGTCATGAGCTGCCGATTTTTGACATCTTCCTTGCTTGTTTGGCCATCTTTCGGGCATTCAGATCTCGAGAAATTTCCCTCATTCGACGGAAAAATCGGCATCTAATGTAGAGAAGAACAAGCTTTTAGGGAGTGTTTCATGGGCATCCTACTGGCAGCATGCAACTCCCTTATAGATTGATAAAGTGCCGAGTGCATCCATACAATCCTTGAAGATATTTCCCTACAAAGCTGGCTTGGTCCTGGAGTTTTTCATGAACAACCTTTTCCAATTGAAGAACCAGTTGAAAGAATTCGCGTGAGGGATCAATAATTGGGCATGCTCGGTCCGGGTTGAAATCTTCTTCGTTTGCCATCCTGAGCAGACAGCCGGTGGCTCGGCATGAACCTTGTTGCACGACTTGGGCTCACAAGGAGAACAATGCCCCATACCTAATCGTTGCCCAACTCTGCTCCGCATTCAGCAGAAACGGTACGGATCAGTTTTACGGCATGTGCCAACCCGCAGGATTCTCCGAAGAGAGCATTCTCTGCAGAGCGGAGACGAGTGTCTTTTGGTGTGTGGCTTCTCTGCAGTGAAACCTGCCAAGCCTCTGTCTTGGACCTGGAGCTGGTGTTAAAGATGTTCTTTAACGTGTGCAGTGTGATGTTGCACATAGGACCTCCTGTTTAACGTCCCATCCGATGGAGACGAGGGACTTGGCCACCTATCTCGCAAGTTTGTCTGAGCGGTGGCTCCTCCTTCTTCCAACAAAAGGGATACCAACCAGCATTTCAGACCACGCGCGGATGAGATGTGGTGGGCAGCGGCAAGAGGTCATGATTAGCACAATGCACGAAGCCTTTGCGAGATTTTATTCTGAAAAGTACCTACGCATTCCAAAAGAAACTCATTGTCATACCTTTTGGTTTTTTTGTGAAGCCTTTTTAAAAAATTTTGCACCACCAAACGCTGCTTCCGGGGTAAAAGATCCAAGCCTATGCCCCGAAGCTCAACGCAACTGAGAGTTTTGCGATAGACGTTTGGGATTTTCAACTGATTTTTGCCTGCAGCAAATTTTCTGCGAGAAAATCCCAGCATATCCCACAAACGTTTAATCTTGCGCATGTTAATCATCCACATCGCATGTATCATCTCTTCATTTTTAGATTGGTGATCACAAGTTATCATATCTCTGCGTACTGCTCTCAGAACAGTCGTTGGCTGAACTTGAGACCTCCGACTGGTCCAAAAATTGAAGCTTGGGATTTCCAGAATATCCAGATCACCCGTTGTTTGGAGAGAGTTTTCGCTATGGGAAGGGCTGGTTTGGAGAATCCCTCTTTGGAATTTGGAGCCGTTGATGCGGTTTTTGGCACCGATGAGGCGGAGGTTGGAGCCGCCGTCGCTGGATTTTGAGACTTCGCATCGGGTTTTGCTGCACGTCGGATGGAAACTTTTCTCTCTTTTCGATTTGTTGCGAGGTATTTTGGGCAATTTGGGAAAACGTCATGTGGCATTGCGCCATTCGTCAAGTTTCAGTTGATTCTGGGAAGGACGACCGGTGCTCCATCTATGACGAAGTGGTCTGTCTTCACAATGTCCTCTTCGCTAAAATTTGCTTCACAAACTCTGGAAGATGCTTTCAGCTTTCTGTCGGACCTTGGAATCGACCTTCCCCATTTTTCCAGCAACGCCGGTTCAGTTGGGGGCGCAAAAAAACGCATCTTCAATGCATTTCCGCGATATCCTGTCCTGCAGTTTGGCACAAAACACGTTGGCATTTTGGAAGAACAACACAATAAAATATGCTCCACGGACGGCAGCGATCGACGTTGTCAACAAAACAAGAACAGACAAACGATGGCTTCGAGATCCAAATCACAACAGCATCCAGAAAACAAACGACATCCCACACAGCCACACAGGTGTCTCGCTTCTTGTCCTGTCTGGATGCCCCGAGAATCGGATGAGTTGAAGCTGGAAACAGCAGTGGCGCCACGCGAAGCAGTAGTTCCGAAAAAATCCGCAGCTACTAAAATTGCCCAATCTGAACAATGCTTTCGAGAGGAGAGAGACTCCACTTCCCCTTTAAGGCGCTTTGATTGGACTAACTGATAAGTTCTCTTAGCAGCTACCTACTCCTATCAATAGGACTAACTTTTTTTTTAAAGCATGCAATAACAAAACGAAACGTATCGAACTGAAAAAGTAAACAGTATTGTCCTGAAAAATGTTTAAAAAGAAAGTCAACCTGGAAAGTGAGGGCAAAAATAGGCATTAATCTGAAAAATAACTTGATATTGAGCAAAAATAAACTATTCTGGAAAACAAAAAGATAATGATTTCTGTTGCAATGTAACAAAATATTTTGTATGCAAGAATAACACAAAAAGAGAGAGACTCCTTTCTTCGACAAAAATCATGATATTCAGGAGGAGGTAAAAGATAACCCATTATTCTTCAGAGCAAAGTGGTGCCTCTCAGGCACTTGAATCTGAATGAGAGGGGTGGAAATTTGCATCGATGTCAAGGAAGAAGCCACTGATGGTTTTTGGAGAGGTGTGATTGCTTGATCGAAGTTGTACCCAAGGACACTTTAAGATGCAACGATCATAAATTCTGTATATCACTCTCGAATTCTTTTTTTCTGCACGTGCCTTGCATTATTCCGGACTAATGTCCAATTGTGCAAATAAATGATCATTTGAATTTGAGGAGTGCATGGAGCTTTCCAGGCATACCAAACACCCTGCATGTCCTGTATGTTTCAGTTCCGCAAAGCGCGGCGGAATGGACTGGTTTATTTGGTGGTGTAATTTCAAGACAAGCATGGACTGTTTTATGCAGGATTCTCTCATTATAAGATCGAAAGTATTTTTTTTTCAAATTTGGCACCTGATCGAAGATTTTCCAGGGACCCATGCAAAAATTTAACGGTGAAGCTTTCCGTTCAGATAAGCATCATGATTAGATCGTTTAATTAAAGCGATCGATTGATGATTCCGTGTTGGGGTATGGGAGAACTTTATCCTTCCTGCTTGATGCATTCGTGGTTCTGATCTTCCCTCTCGTCCTGGCAAGAAGAAAGCTATAGGATAAAATAGGTTTATTCCATGTGCATGGTTTCCTTTTAACTTATTCACAGCTTGGCCATGCACAATCCGCGCCCAGCCAACGAATAAAATTAAAATCAGATTCAAAAAATCTAATAGGTAAATTAATTCCAATGTTCGTTTGTCTGCCAACAACAACGACACGGAAAAGTTTGTCAGACTGAATGTCTTCGATCCGATGAACTGCGAGCATGATGTGACTCCAGTGTTCCGAAACACTTGTGTTCAGAGCTTCAGAGAGCATACCACGCCACGTGCTGAAGCATAATCTTCCATCACGCGCCGTTCATGTTTTTATGCGTTTCTGGAACATTTCCAAATATCATCCAACGACAAAGAAAAAGTTCTTTTTGATGCGCTAGTCGCGAAGACCATATTTTACACCACGTTTGCAAAAGCTGACGTTCGAGTTTCACGCCACAATTTTTTTTTTTGAAAGAAAACAATGTTATTCGAAGAACAAACGGTTCCTAACTCTTCTCTGGCAATCCTTCCATTGTTTTGACCTTTGTCTCAACTTTGACCTCACACATTTGTTGTCCTTGCAACCACAACCCTCAGCTCTCGATTGAAATGGCACCTGTTTAGCATGCATGTTCCCTCTTTTTGCTTTAGTTCAACAGCAGGTAACGTCCATTGTCCACATGGCATCAACAGGATATGACGTGATTGAAATGTCAGAGTCAGACTTCCTTGTCGCAGTCGCATTTTGTCGTGCGTGGCATTTCGAAATTTGGTCTTGTGGTTTCTCTCAAGTCGGTGGAAATTGCGTTCTTCCCTAAAATTAAGTTTCAGTTTTGGCCATATATGCCCTCGTCAGTTTTGACGACAGTTTCAGAACGCAGGACCAACGAGGGACATGCTGAAGTATCTTTACTATCTTTACGATGTTAACTTTATTCCACAGTTGAAAGGGATCAGAGGCGGATTTTTTGCACAATTCAAATTACCTGTTTGATGTCTTCGAAAAGCATATTCCGCACAGAAATGCTTAAAAAAGAGGCTTGGTTTCGATATTTTCCCCGTGAAAACAATGTTGATGCTTCGTTGCGCCACCCTCACCGCACGTTCTGGCGGCAGAAAAAGACGGACGGTGACAAGGTCGAAACTTCGGAACTTTGTGCTTTGAATGAGGGGAGGATATGTGCTGTTAGCTAATGCATATGAAGAGGTTGGAAGAAACAGAAAAATGTGCTGCGGGGCGGGGCCGAAAGGGATGCATACCTATGTTTCCTTTATCCTTTTCTCTCCTTTACGAAATGCAGATGAATTTTTCTCATTTTCTCATGAAGGCAATTTCGTTTGCTTTGACTTGACATCATATCATATCGGTACTTTTTATTTACGATCCTTGCTTCTACATACACAATGCATTTCCCCAAGGCCCTTTTCTTGCCCATTTTGAGATTGCGCTGGCTTGGGCGTCTCGATGAGGTTTTTGCCTGTTGGTAAGTTTGAGCCCTTGAACGTTGCAGGAGGCGCAGCCCTGCAGCATTATGGAGGAGAAACGGCACAAAGCATGGAAAGGGCCCGTTCGTTGGGTTTATTTTGGGAAAATCGATCCGACTGCGCTTTCTGCCATCCGACATCCACCACTGCAGTGAAAGCTCATTGCCAAAATAAAGCCGAAGGCCGCCTGTTTTGGAGCCTGACTTTCCACATTTTCCAGCGGTGCAGGGGTTGTCCTTTCATGCGGAGCGGCCTTTCGAGACCAATCGCTCGGTCTTATACTCGCTGCTGCCTTGTCCCAAATCCAAATCCCTTCCCTTTCCTTTCTGTCCTTCATCAGCTGCATGCATGGTGACTTTTGCAAAAGCATCCTTTCCTTTACTTGCTTCTTCTCATCGCTTTCTCGTAATTTAACCGAACTTTAATCAAGTTATTCTCCGGAGACATGGGTCTCTCCCTTTATCCATATCTGAACTTGGCCATAATTGATTTTATTTCGTTTTTTATAAAGAAAATATTCCCCACTGTCCCAAATTGAAATTTAATCTCGCGAACAAGTTCAGACCGTTATCGGCAGTTCTCTTTCTAACATCATACAGTGTGCTCTAAACGATCCTAACGAATCCACAGGTCAGGCCCTCAGCGCCTGAATACCATGCACTAACCCTACCCCAAACCCAAAGCTTAAAAATGGTCAATTTAATGTTTGATTTCTGTTGGAAAATTTGGTTTCTACATGCACACCCGTATTCCTTTGCCA
>JASGXE010003955.1:0-25208 GCA_030068105.1 Sinentomon sp. SZTP_YWyxl | reverse complement strand
TTGTTTTCTTCTGGGCTTTGCTTTTCTTTTCGCTTCTTCTGCTGCTTCTTCTTCCACTTCTTCTTCCACTTCTTCTTCTGCCGCTTCTTCTGCCGCTTCTTCTGGTGCTTCTTCGGCCGCTACTTCTGCCGCTTCTTCTGCCGCTTCTTCTGCTGCTTCTTCTGCCGCTTCTTCTGCCGCTTCTTCTGCTGCTTCTTCTGCCGCTTCTTCTGCTGCTTTTTCTGCCGCTTCTTCTGCTGCTTCTTCTGCCGCTTCTTCTGCTGCTTCTTCTGTCGCTTCTTCTGCTGCTTCTTCTGCCGCTTCGTCTGCCGTTTTTTCTACCGCTTCTTCTGCTGCTTCCTCTGCCGTTTCTTCTGCTGCTTCTTCTACCGCTTCTTCTGCTGCTTCTTCTGCTCCTTCTTCTGCCACTTCTTCTGCCGCTTCTTCTGCCGCTTCTTCTGCCATTTCTTCTGCTGCTTCTTCTGCCGCTTCTTCTGCCGTTTCATCTGCTGCTTCTTCTGCATCACGATGCTCTTTCTCTGCAGTAAAGTCTCCTGCAAAGTGATTTTACCCAGAGTTTCTCAGCGTACTTAACTGTCGACATTGACTTCATAAAAGTTACATTAAATCAAATCAAATGCTTGAACAGCTTGCCTTTGCAATGCAGGTAAAATAAGCGGTGTTCGAATTCGTGTCCGACATTCTCGTGTTGTCGGGGGGGGGGCGATTATTTTATCTGAAGTTGCGCCGCAATTCTGGTCTTGAGATCATCGATTGACGTTGGTAAGGTCCTTACAAACGGATTTGACATGACTCCAGAAAAATAAATCCAAAGGAAACAAACTTAGAAATGACGGAGCTCTCAGTCCAGAGCCAAAATGCCTCACCCTTCCAGAGCCTCGGGAAATTGTCGTCCAGAATTTGTCTCGTCCGAAGCGTCGAGTGAGCGGGCGCCCCTTCGTGTTGGAATATCACATCGAAATGACGGACTTCACGATTTCTGAAGCAGCGTCGGAACCAGGATGGATGGAGCAAAAAGTGAGTCATCTCCTTTGTTTCAGTGTTGTTTCGGGAGATGGCAGCGCTGTTCTTAGTTCATCTGTTTTTCGAATGCGGAAAATGATTTGTGTTGAGACGCGGCTTTGCTGAAAACGGACACGAATATTTCCGGGGTTCATCCCGCGTTTGTTGGCAACATTTGACCCCAAACATCAATCGCACACAAGAAAATGTTCGAAAAACCGACGTGAGTTGGACGGAAATGTGAGAAAAGCCAATTAAAATGAGAGAGAAGTCAGTATTCGCAGGGAGCTTATGTTGGTGAAAAATATGAGCGCGACCCAGACGGGGGCCTGTGAACGGTGCTCCCAGTAACCAGGGTCTGGGGCAGAGCCGGAGCTGAGTTCCAAGGGGCAGAGTCTCTGGCGGTAGGTCGGGGCGGAGACCCCAAAAGCTGAAGAAAGTTTTGAATTTTGAAGTTCATTTTGGTCAATTTTGGGTGCAAATTAGTTTCAAGAGGCCAAATTTTATTTTCGTGCGAGACAATAACACATGTCAGGAAGGTGCAAGCGAGCCGCTGGTGGCACTTCTTGACAGAGGGGTCACCCTGTCCCCCCAAGTGAGGCCCTTGTTTCAAGGAACAACAGACCTCAATCTTGATGGTCAGAGATGAGCCAGTGCTTAAATTCTAAAATAAAAACGGCCGGCTCCCAACATTTGAAAACGGCAAGAGAAATTTGAAAAGGGCTTTTGGGCCCTTCGGTTGTCGGACATTTTCTGTCGTATTTCAAATTGACATGGGGTCTCCCCCGAAAAATTAAAGAATACATTCCTTCATTCTATTCTTCCCTTCCTCTTCTGATTTCTGACAGTATTCAAATTCCCGAAAGGTGGCGAAATGCACATTGGAGCAAGAGCTACCACCTCTCAAAAGAAAAAGGGCAGCCGGCTCTGGGAGCCGGCGCCCCCATGGAGCGGCCGGCTCTGCGAGAGCCCGAGGGAGCCCGCTCAATTTAAGCCCTGAGATGAGCAGAGCTGGATTAGCCAACAACAGGCCCTTCATCGGCACGGGACCGGGGCGGCAAAATTGCGAGGGCGGCAAAAAGTGGCGACGGGACCAATTTTTTGTGTTTTTTTTGGATTATTTTTTTGGGAACTACTCAAGTGGTTGCGGCAGGGAGAAGATAAGCTGGTCAATTGTGGACCACAAAAAAATTCCGTCTCTAGCTGTTTACACCGGAATAAATAATATTACATTGCAAAAGTAACGAAGTGTCAACTCTTTCAGGTGAAAATGGGACGACGTTCTTGCACCCTGCCATCCCATCCTGCTGCATGCAGGTATTTTTGTTTTGTACTTTATTTTAGCAGCAAATTGCAGCATTGAAATGTAAATTTTTTTTGCAAAAATAGCATTTTTCCAGTTTGTGCGGAAAAATGCTGTTTTTGAAGAGAGCTTTCTGAGCACCATTCGAGGTTCCAGTTTTTAAAAACCTCCCCCGGCTTTGCGCTTCGCGCAACGCATCGCCTCTGGAGTCCACAATTTTGCCCCCCTCCCCATGAAAAAAATTCCTGGCTGCATTGGGGGCGCCAACACTCTGTGCCTATGGGCGCCAGGCATACAAATCCGGCCCTATGAATGAGATCGCTTCCAAAGCACTCGTGAAAGGTGTCACAAAAATTCCGAAGAATAACGATGTCTGGAATGCAGAACATTGCCCACCTGTGTGATCAAACTTACGAGGGGTTGGGAAGGGTAGGTACTGCAAATCATATCGACCTTGCCCGGCGCCGAAATCGTGCGAGTGATGCAATGCCCTGCCTTTGATGATTTTATTTTTTGCAGGACTTGTCAACTGGAACTTGGAACTGTGTCTCATTCCATACGCATGGACAAGTTCGTTCTTTTTTACACCAACGAAAATGAGCTGAATTTCAGGGAATGACGCGATTTTTTGCCCTCGTGGCAATTTTCGGCCGCAGTGGTTTGTTTTTCGTGTGAAATTTGCGCCTTGGCCACTTTGATGCATTCAACAGGCAGGATCCCTGATTCATCTTTGAGTGCAAGTTGTGGTCACAAGCAATTTTTTCGCTTGATTACCCTCGAGCCATTCCAGTTCCAGGCGGCGTTTAGTTGTTGACTTCCTTTTCAATGCATGGTTATGTTAGGTATGGTGGCAACCCGCAGGAAAAATAGGTTACAAGGTTTGTTTTGCAATACAAACCCCAAGCCCACCGTTCACGGGCTACAGTGGATAACAAAACGATGCTGCCATGTCGCGCTGGCTCTGTTCACAAAATTGCCAAATGGTGTTCAAATTCAACGATTTTGGCGTTTTTGGAAACTGGAAGGCTTCCTCTACAACTCTTCCGCAGATGGTAACCATGTTGTAACGGAAAAAATTGCACAATCTTTGAAAATACCTGGCAGGAACCCGGAATTTTATAACATCGAAACTTGAGCACTTTTGTTTCTCGAATGATATAGGAGTTTCACCTGACGAAAGGTTGGGATCATTATACATGTGTGGAAGCGCTCATTTTTCAGCTTTGCACCATACGCAACCACTTCAAAATCCGTGGGTTTGTTCAGGAAATATTTAACTTTCTGTGGGCATCGCACCGCGGTCCGCCATTCACTCGCATGTCTTCCTTCAAACGCAATGGATGAACTGTTGACGTGAGCGCCGCTCTACCGGCAGGCAACAGCGAATGATGACGCAACAATGCAATTTTCTCGCAGCGGATACACTATCTTGCTCCATTCGTCCTGTCGGAACTGTCAAATGTTTTGGCATCAGACTTTTTCAGATCGTCTGTCCAAAATAGATTGTCACTTGTAACAATGTGAAAAAAAAGGAAAATTGTGGAATGTTGACTGTAACGGGCTGACCTCCACGAATTGATCAGGGTTGCAGGTTTGTCCAGGAATGACAAAACAGAGCTTACAAGGAATGTATAGTGGCGGCGGAAAAAGATTACTCATACATGTGTTTTCCCATTTGATTGTTGCCTCCGAAACTTTTTTTTCTTTCTTTTTACTCTTATGCATTTGGTAGAAATTAAAGCGCCAAATTGCAACGGCGCTTTCTAGAGGTGTCAGATTTTGACATCAGTTATGAAAGAGGATTTTTTATTTCTACAGCATGGAGTTTTTGCTAAAATCTCAATAATGCAAATTTTTCACATGTATGGGTAATCTTTTTCCGCCGCCAGTATACAAACTTTATTGTCCTTCTTGACTGCTTTCAAATCGAGCGACAAGGGACAACTGAAACCACGGTATTTTTCCAACCAGAGTCTCCACCGAATCCATTGCATATGTGTTCGTGTGTTCGCAAGAAGGAAAGAAAATCAACAGTAATAAAACTGACATTCGATCAGACCGTTGACCACTGCCCATATTGTTTCGAGTGACAATCTGTTTTGGACAAACGATCTGAAAAAGTCTGATGCAAAAAAACGTGTCCATTGTAACGCGGTTTAAGATGTTCTTGCCGGACCTCTTCAATGGCAGGAATTATTTGACGCTCCAACACCTGGCCAAATATTTCACCTGTGAGGTTACCTTCAAGAAAGTAGGTCCAATAGTTCCAAGGATTTCCAAAGATTCTGGCCCAGACATTCACTTTTTGAGGCCTTTGATTACGGATATGGCGAGCTTCCTGCGTCTTATGGCCTTGCTCGAATATCTGATGTTTTGCCAATTATATTTTCCGTTCAAGTGAAAGATATTGATTTGTCGTGAAACAGATGTGAAACAACATCGTGGAACGGTTCCGAAATTCTTCTGCCATCTTTTCTCAAAAAGCGATCCTTCTGTCCGGGTCTATTCCTACCTGTCCTGGCCTGGTGGAATATGCCTATGCCGGTGACTCTAACCTTTCAATGATCCTGTATGCATGCGTAAACCATTAAAACTCCATTTCTCTATCCTATCTGTCCACATGATTTCTCATGATTTTTTCGAAGGGGTTTTAGATGGCGTTTTCGACAACAGCCATCATTTCGTCGTCGTTTTTACAAATGTTGACTTTTTATCTGACTTGTAATTACCTCGTAAATATTTGCCAAGCTAATTCGCAAGTGTTTTTTGCAATAACAAAAAAATAATGAACATCATAAATTGGCAAAAAAACAAAGCACGTTTGAGATGCCTTTTTGACCAGTTGTGTCAGATTATCGAATCTGTGGGTCAGAAAAACTCCAACGAAATTCCAATGCATTGAACTCTTCTACCCTAAATATAGAAACATTAGATCTCGCCTAATCTCTCCTAGCGTGAAGTCCTTTTCAATTAACCCCATTTCCCTCGCTCTCGCTCTCGCTCTCACTCTCTTCAAGCGTCCAACGCCGTCGGATAAAAAATTCCACTGCAATGAAAAGCCAATTAATTTTTCCTCGACCGCACACAAATCCCTCTGCGAGCATCCAAAACGTCCAAACTCTGACAGCGCGTCTAGGACCTGCGCCTGCTCTACCCTCCTCTGCCAACACGACCTTCGTGTTTCAAATACAAAGTAGCTTTTCATGTTTCTCTATAGCTGCTGGTTCCACAGCTGTACGTAGTTGCACTGCTATCTCTGGCCTCGTTTTTCTATACAAGGACCGGATTAAAACACCCATATATACAGATATTCCACTTGTACAGGGTGTTTACTGTCAACTGTGTACAGGTGCATGGAACGACCGGGGGTATTCCAGATGTGTATGTATGAATGAATGAATGGATAATTGTTCACGGGAAGAACCCGGGAGCCCAGGAAGAACCACGGATAAATGTAAACAATCAATGAAATTGTCTGATTGAAACTGTTTTTCAACACCGAAATAATGTAGCTGATTGAAACTGTTTTTCAACACCGAAATTGTCTGATTGAAACTGTTTTTCAACACCGAAATTAGCTGATTCAATCTGTTTTCAACACCGAAATAATGTAGCTGATTGAAACTGTTTTTCAACACCGGAAATTAGCTGATTGAAACTGTTTTTCAACACCGAAATTAGCTGATTGAAACTGTTTTTCAACACTGAAATTAGCTGATTGAAACTGTTTTTCAACACCGAAAGCTGTTGAAAAACGAACAATCAAACCGAGGAAAAAATATCTCTGGCCCATCTCAAAATTGTGCCTCACAAAAGTCCCCAAAATGGTCCCATTCGGTGCATAATGGGGTGCTGGACTTAATTCATCTTTTGCACCCATTTTTTGCATTTGGGTTATTTTTTGAGCAAACTAAAAACAAACATTCGTATGCACAAGTCAAGTTCATGCGCTGACTCCTATTTCCTGAAATATTGGCCCAAAACTTCGCCTTGGGACCAGAAGGGGCCGGACGCAAAACGTTATCGATCAGAGAAGACCGGACCAATTTTTGAAAATGTGGGTTGTTCAAAACAAATTGTAGACAAAAATTCGTTGAGTAAATTTGTCCTTCCGTTTGTAAGTTTGGTCCTCGAAAAAAAAAACGAAAAGTGGGTGCTATAACAGGCATTACGGGTCGAGACTGGACACCACAAAAGAACCCTCTATGATGGTTTTTCTGGGGTTTAAAGTTTCAAGATATAGGTTGTTTCTGAACAACCTATAATAAAAATGCGAAATGACGATATCAGTATTGTCTAGACCTCTTGGCACACCCAAAGAGCTTATTTTGTGGATTTTGTTACCCATATCCATCGGAAAGGGAGGTTGGAGCACATTTTTCACCTGAAAGGTTTCTTTTTGAGAAGCCTGTTAGAAACTTGGGGTTCTGCAGTGTAACTGCTCATCCTTAAGCCCCTCTCTGAGGACATATTTTGTGAACTTTCGGGTGACATAACTTGAGGAGACGGGGGCGAGATCACGTTTTTCACTGATTGAGTTTAATTCACAAGACCACCACAGCAGGAGCACGCTGGATCGACTACGTCCAACCTAGGTGACAACCTGTATATTTAGCCTGTACATTCCTTTTCGCAGGCGTCTGAACGGGTATCACTCCTGCCAATTTCGGACGATAGTATATCGCATGGCTTGTTTGAACAGGGGGTTAGTTATGTCCAATAGGTCTATAATTCAACAATGGATTTCATAGTTGAAAATCAATGGTCAGTTAATTATCAGCCTGTACGAAACCTTTGCTTATCACCTGAATTTTGGTAGCCTTTTTGCTATCCGCGTAGTGGACCCCTATTGCTCCATATTTTACTGAATGCGCCATTGACGGAGAATAATAAAACTCCTGTACAATGAGGAAGGTCGAATTGGTTTGTTTTCCTTCACATTTCCAGGGTACCTAATTCCATTCGTAACACGGCGCTTATTTGTTGTTCAGTCAATCCAGGCGTATCATTCGGTCGTTCCAATTTAGCTTGGGCTGCAGTTCGTCGAGACAGCGGAAATAACTTATTGTCTCAGTGGCCTGACTGCGGTAAGTGGTCTTAATGGGCAATTTCTTAGAGCAAGCTGATCTGCGAGAGCTCCAAATCAAATTTCTTGCTCAAAGATCCGTCAATTTCTTCCTTGGCTCTTGACAAAAATGGCGTTAAAATTGCTCCAATGTCGATGAGAAAGGTGTTGATCAAAAAATTGAGCGGAGGTATTCAGTTAGCCAACAATGGACTGTGCTAAATCAAAATTTAGGGCATGCAGGAGATCCAATCGTGGGGCACGCAAAGTAGATGCCCAGCGTAACTGCAGGTTCGTCGCTTCGGTTAGGTATAGTGGCGGCGGAATTAATGTATTCATACGCGTAAAAAATGCGACTGTTCATATTTCAGTAAAAAAATCCATGCTGCAGAAATTAAAGACCGTCTTTTTCAAGCAAGGTCAAAATCTGACATGCACCCAAAGCCTTGTTGCAATCTGGCGCTTTAATTTCTGCCGCATGCATAAGAGTAAAAAGAAAGAAAGAAAAAAGTTTCGGAGGCAACAGTTAAATGGGAAAAACACATGTATGAGTAGGTACATTAATTCCGCCGCCACTTTTCTCGAGGTGTGAGACTAATGGCAGCGGTCGAAGCTGCAACAAGTTTATGCAGCATTTGCTCCTTTTTCTTCACACAAATCGAGCGGGCGATTCCCTGGCAATCAGACACAACTGATAAAAGCCAATTTGAAAAATGTCAAATCTGCGAAAATTTAGATTCGTCATTCTCTCGGGGTTTCCTCCAGGGCCACGGCAAAGGAAATAAAGAAGAAAATCTTCATGTTTCCTATGCCCCTGCGATGTTCAAAAGCTGCAACCTTGCACCAACGCAGTGTGATGTGTGTTGCGTGGAGTATTTTTTATGCAGGCGCAACTTCGGAGACGGACAGAAGGAAATCGGAATCCATGTTGTCAGATCAGGGCCTCCATGCAGAGGAGAGCTGAAGATTTCTGCCCGTGCTTCATTCTATTGAATGAGGGTAAATAATTGCCCGCTTTGCTCACTGCGGATTTTTCTTGAAGCTCTCTGCTTGTGGTTGACGCTGCGATCGCTTTCGGCACAAGGCCGCAAAAAACAATTTGAAAACGGCATGTCTATTGTGAGGGATATTGTTTATTTTAGCGCAACCTTCGAGTGCAATAAATGCAAATTCAGAATCCCTAAATCTGCTTTTCAAATGTGAAGTTTGTCAAATATGCATCCTTGCAGTCTGTACCATGCTTCCTATTCATTTCATCAACCCCTCATTGGAAAAAGGAAAACTATTATACATTTAGGAAGGCAAACTACATCCAATTTATCATTGGATTATCATTTGATTATAATTTGATTATCATAGTTTGTCATTGTCATCTTTTATTTTTATTGTTTATCATTATTATTTATCATTATTATTTATTTTAATTTTTAATGTGTCATTATGATTAATTATCATTTCATTTTATTCAAATTTATTAAATTTTATAATTTATTATAGGCCTATTTACCTACTTTAATTTTTGATCGTCATTGGATGAAACTGAAACTTTTTTCAATAAACTAAAAATAAGTGGTCGTGACAAAATGTCCTCCGACCCCCCTTTCACAAGATGTGACCCCCACAAACTTCGTTTGCCATAGAAACAGAGTTCTTTGGGGGGTCATATCTCGGAAACGAGGGGTCGGAGCCATTTCATCACTGATTAATTTCGATTCGTATGACCACAAGGAACACTCCCTATATCAACATACCCCACCTTTCCTTAACACGCTGTATTGGTCAGGTTTTGCTATGGTTTAAAATAAAGATGAAAGGAAAGGTAAAACATACCTAAATCACGTCGTGGAACTTGGCGACACCACATTTGGTGCTCCTGATTGTAAAGTCATAGTCAAAGCACTGAGGGAATGGGCTATTTTGTTAATCGTCACATTGTGGTTTTCTCTGCCGGGGATTAGGCCACAATGTCCACTCTGAGAGAAGGCTCAACTGCCAATTCAGCCACTACGTCGCGCTGTTCGTGAAAAAGTGCGGATTATAGATTAGACTCGCGAGCTTGCCTGGCTTCCCAAGGGATGGAAAAATTGTCTTAAAAAGACCGCATCGCTGATGGGGATAATTAAATTAGCGGTTGACACAAGGATACCACAGAGCGTGCAGCAGCACAACTGATGGGGAAAGAGATCTACAGTAATTCCCAGATTCAATTTTACACATGCGATTTTACTCCGGCCTCTCCCCGCAGAACACCAATATACAGGGTGTCCCGTAAATCAACCACCGAAATTTCACAAAAGATTCCCCAGGACCATACAAATCGAAGTTAATCAGTGGAAAAAATTGATCCGACCCCCCATTACTGAGTTATGCCCCCCAAAACCCCCCAAAATGGACCCTTTTGGGGTATTCGTGGGGGAGGTAATATTTCACCCCAGAACGGTCAAATTTTCAGGACAGGTTCTATGTAACGAGTAAAACAAAAAATGTTCAGTGACGAAAAACCGTCTGAGCCTCCAATTCCACGCAATGCCCCCCAAAAATCCAAAAAAAAAAGCCCAATTTGGGGTTGTTTTGGGGAAACTGAGATATGGGGATTGGAGGTCGTCGCATGAAAGCCATTTTTCGCAGGCAGATTCCCAAAGATACACGGAACAAAAAATGTTCAGTGGAAAAAAGTCCTACGACCCTCCATTTAAACGCAGTATCCACTCAAATACTGCTAAAAAGCTTCTCGTTCCCAGGGGGTTGCGACTGTTCCCATGGTAGCATTGTGCGTTACCATGGGAACAGTATGGTCCTGCGTATTTGTATGGTCCTGCGGAATCTATTCTGATATTTAGGGGGTTGCTTTACGGGACAGCCTGTATATACTGCAGGCAGAGAGCCCTTTCTCTACTCTAGCTCTCTCTCTCCTTCTCTCCTCCCCTCTTTCCCTTTCTCGCCCTCTTTCCCGCTCTCTCTCCCTCTATCCCTCTCTCTGATGCTCTCCCTCTACCTCCCTCTCTCACCCTTTCTCTCTCTCCCTCCCTCCCCATCTCTCTCTCCCTCCCCCCTCTCTCTCTCTTCTCTCTCTTTCACTCCCACTCTCACTCTCACTTTCTCCCTCTCCAGTCATTTTGACTGAGGCATATGGAGAGCTGCGTTACCATGTAACGCCACGGTACCACCTGACATGAGTCGCTGCGATGAAAACAATTATGTCAGCTCGAAACAGGGAACGTCCTGTGTATATGTTGAAACAAACTCATTCGAGACCCAGGAGAGATTCCAGTCGCGTTCAGCGTCTCTTTGCGGTCCCTCTCGACTTAATCCTATTTCCGATCCTGTCATGCTTGCTTTCCCTTTCTGCAGTTTCTGCCGTTCATTTGACCAGACTGGCGTCCACCGACATAAGATGGGTATGGGGGAGGGGTGGCAGGGTGAAGGACAGCGCAAAGGAAATCGACTTTGGGTATTCAATTAATTTTTGCGCACTTTTTCACGATCTATTCCTGTGGTATAGAAAACCTATCTATCGCATGCGTTCTCAGCCAATTGTCGAGCGCTATCACGGCCGTATTATTTTTTATTATTATTATTATTATTATTATTATTATTATTATTATTATTATTATTATTATTATTATTATTATTTTTTATTATTATTATTTTATTATTTTTTTTTTATTATTATTTTATTATTATTATTCTTTTTTATTATTTTATTTTTTCTTTTTTCTTTTATTCTTCTTATTTTCTATTTTATTCTTTTATTCTTATTTTATTCTTTTATTTTTTTTCTTCTTTTCTTCTTTTCTTTTCTTTTTTCTTCTTTTTTTTTTCTTTTTTTTCTTCTTTTTTTCTTTTCTTCTTCTTCTCTTTTCTTCTTTTTTTTCTTCTTCTTCTTCTTCTTTTCTTCTTCTTCTTCTTCCTTCTTCTTCTTCTTCTTCTTCTTCTTTCTTCTTCTTCTTCTTCTTCTTCTTCTTCTTCTTCTTCTTTCTTCTTCCTTCTTCTTCTTCCTTCTTCTTTTTCTTCTTTTTTCTTATCAAAAAGATCGCTGCTTACACCAGCACGTCAAACTGTAAAAGCAAACAAAAACACAAATTTAAAGTCAAAGTTGAGAAATGAGGGGAGAGAGAGAGAGAGAAAAAAATGCATTTGTTCTAAATCAATTGGTGGGCATTGTTGTTGGATGGTTCATTGATGAGCGATTAGAACCTATTATCCTGGGCAAAAGTGAGAGAATGGATTCCGGTGGGAGGGCATTCCATTGCCTAACAGTTCTGGGATAAAAACTATTAAAAAGGGGAGCAAATCTACACAGAGGTGCTATAATGTGGCATGAATGGTTTCCTCTCCTGGGAGGATTTCGTATATTGAATTCGGGTGGCATAGGAATGGAGACAGCTCCCTTCACAATTTTTGTCAGGAAGTTCATGCGCCGCATAGAGCGACGCTCAACCAAAGTGGCCATGTTGAGGGAGTGACGAAGATTTGAAACACTGGCCCTATGATCATAAGTATTTGTGATGAAACGTACTGCGAGACGTTGGATCCTCTCAAGTAAGGAAATGTGGGACACTAAGTAAGGATCCCAAACTTCACAAGCGTATTCAAGTTTGGGCAAAACCAAAGCACGATAAGCTTTTAACTTTACTTCTTTTGGGGCGTGTTGTAGGGTGCGACGGACAAAACCAAGTACTTGCCTAGCGGAAGAGCAAACATATTCAACATGACGTGACCATGACAAATCTGAACTAAAGATGACACCGAGATATTTGAAATGGGAAACCTGCTCTATGGTATGCGACCCTATTTGAAGTTTAGGGGAAGGTTCACGTGGCTGGTTGCGAGTTCTTCCAAAAAACATCCATTTACTTTTTGTGTAATTTAGTTCCATCCCCCACTCTTCTGCCCAGGCCTGGATGGAAACGATATCAGTGCCAAGTGTTTCGCACAGCCCATGGCACTGAAGCGTAGACCACTAAGTCGTCAGCAAACCACCGGAATTAGGAGGTTATAACACCTGAAATATCGTTTATAAAAAGGAGGAACAAAAGCGGCCCCAGAACACTGCCTTGCGGAATACCTGAAAGAATTTCATGGGAAGAACCAGTTACAGTTCCGCCCACAGAAACCTTGAAAGACCGATTTCTCAGAAAGCTCTCGAGAAGGGAA
The DNA here is from genome assembly GCA_030068105.1 of Sinentomon sp. SZTP_YWyxl. NCBI lineage: Eukaryota > Metazoa > Arthropoda > Protura > Sinentomata > Sinentomidae > Sinentomon > Sinentomon sp. SZTP_YWyxl. The sequence continues at coordinate 12,681 of JASGXE010003955.1, read as the reverse complement.
ATGATTGAGGTGGGTATATTTAGGCGGGAAAGCTTGATGAGTAGTAAATTATGAGGAATAAGGTCAAAAGCCTTGCGGAAATCGAAGAAGATTACTTGGACATTTTCTTTTCTATCGAGAGAAGTGCCAATATCAATATCAATATTCCCCATTGCAACTCACCCTCAGGTTCAACTCAACAGTCAATTCAACAGACGGATGCATCTTTCAATGCAACAGTGGAAAGGGAATAAGCGTTGTGCATAGAAATAAAATTTTCGTAACATATCCATTGAATTGGTTAATGAGTTGAACCTGGGGGTGAGTTGCAAGTGGGGAATACGGCCGACAAAGTAACAAATTCATGGCAAGTTCAACATTTGTCGGAGAATCTCAAATTGCAGGTTACGCATAAATTCTGGAACAGGAAAAATTAAAAATGAAATTCAAATTCTGCAAGTCACAAAACTTCGCCTAGAAGCCTGTTTGCAGTAGGAATGAGTTGGTGTGCCACTGTCGCCGCTTAGTATTGCCGTATTTTGGTCCAGACGAACAAGAAAAGAAAATAACATTACATGTTTTCGTAAAATGCATGCCTGGTGACAGTAGGCCAACTTCGCTGCGGTTTCTTTTCGCTGCTTCTTTTAAAGCTAACCAAAGCTGAGCCAACCTTCTACCATAACGTTTAAAAGAAGAAGTGGAGTCACTCCGGGATTTTCGTGTTTCCAGAATGTGTGTTGCTGGATTGCGGCGTTTAAAAAGGTATCCGCTGTACGGACATATGCGAAAGACATGCGAGTGAATGGCGGACTGCGGTGCGATGCCCACAGAAAGTTAAATTTCTCCTGAACAAAACGACGGTTTTTGATGCGGCTTGCTGTGGTGCAAAGCTAAAAAATGAGCGCTTTCACACATATGTATGATGATCCCAACCTTTTTTCGGGTAAAACTCTGAAACCATTTGAGGAACAAAAGTGCTCAAGTTTCGGTGTGCTATAAAATTCCGGGTTCCTGCCAGGTATTTTCAAAGATTGCGCAATTTTTTCCGTTACAACATGGTTACGACCAGCGGAAGAGTTGTAGAGGAAGCCTTCCACTTTCCGAAAGTACCAAAAGTATACACCATTTGAGAATTTTATTAACCAGAGAAGACGCGACATGGCAGCATCGTTTTGTTTTTGAGGGGGGAAGAGGCCGCGACTCCCACGGATTTCCATGTTTGTTCCAGTGCCATTCTTCTACTCTCTCCGCTTATTGCTTGTTGTCAACCTTACTGGTTGGCATTCGTCTCTTATACTTTGTTGTCAACCAACTGTTTGTTGTCCGACAATAAATACATCAAAACATCTGAGATCTTGGCCCAGTCCACATGCAGAAGGCGCTCGAAGATTTCTAATCACCAACATAATCCTTGGTTTATGACCCCATTTCGCTATCATGCGATTGCTTTTTTATATTTTTTGGAATTTGAGACTAAGATCCACAGTCTGGTCGTTTCCGCAAGGATGACCCATTTTGTTCTGAATTTTCGGGAATTATACAGGACGTTCCCTGTATCAAATTATACACCACCTTTTGCATGGTGAATACGGCCATTGTCCGCAGCATCATCGCCAATGAAATGCAGCAATGGGATTTTTTTGTTTCTCGATCCGTCACATAGGTTTTTCAGTGAAAGCCTTTTGCATTTTTGACATAACTTTGCAGAACTAACTGCTCTAGGTACCTCATTCCATTCAAAAATATATGGCCACATTCCCGATTGCAACTCACCCTCAGGTTCAACTCAATAGCCAATTCAATGAATAGATTTGTGTTGCGAAAATTTCATTTCTATGTGCACAACGCTTATTCCTTTTCCATTGTTGCATTGAAAGATGCACCCTTCTGTTGAATTGGCCAAGAGTTGAACCTGATGAGGGTGAATTGCAACGAGGAATGCGGTGAATGTAAACTGTGAATGCTTCACATTCTCCCATTCAAATGTACCTACAGAAAAAATTTAATTTCCATGCCAAATCATCAGTTTGGACCAATCTTTAATCATTGCCGAAATTCTGGGTTTTTCTCCAAGCCGATTTGAGAGCAATCTGGGTTTATGTCATCATGCGAAATGCCAAGTAAGCCTCCCATGTATCAAAAGGCCATGTATAGTAGAATCGGGGAAGATTCTGTACGTATACCAGGGTCTTCTTGAACGAATATAAGGTTGGGGCACAACTGTTGGTACCCACCCCTCCAATTTGATCTTCGATTTCAGAACTTTTTATTTCTTTGCGCTTGAGGAATTTCCACAGCTCACAGCAGATTTACCCTTAATTTGTAAGAAAAAGACAAATGGGCCCGTCTTTCAATCGACTCGCTGCAGTTATGATGTAGATTTACAGAAAGTAAATGCTCAACATCGTTGCTCACGATGGCGTAAGCTTTTGCTAATTCGTCAAAATGCGCTTCCAACCATTATTACATTTTCCGAAGCAACTTGATAATTTGTCAGCCGCTTCTACAGAACAAGACACAATCGAATGATTTCGCAGCGACCCCAACCCTCGATTGCAGTATTGAATTCATATGGCTGCATGTACAGCCATTTTCTTTAAAATTGTCCTGTCTTTTGCGCATGTTGATAAAATATTTATTTTTATTTTTTCGAATAATACTGCTACGAACTAATATGGTAGCAGGCGAAGAACAGTGTCCCGAGTCACACAATAAAAAACAGCTAACGATCAATAAGTTTAAAGAGAGAAAAACAGAACTTTACCAGCGATTAAGTTGGTGAGACACCCCAGGATAGCGATACTCTCTTTACAATGGGAGAGGAAGCAGGCAGGGAATTCCAGTCACGTATGGTCCAAGGGAAAAAATGAATTAAAGAACTCATTGGACGTGCAGAATGGACTTGAAAAAGAGAGCCCGTTGGCTATTCTGCGTTGATTAGCTTGAAGAGCATGGCATGAGGGCAAAGAAAAATTATGGACATGAGTGGCAATATCGCTGAAACGTTTTATCCTGTGATATTTCCTCCGCGACCCAAGTGTGTCCAATTCAAGTTCGTTCAGTAAAGCGGAAACGCTAACATCGTATGAAAAAGACGTTATATTGCATGGGCTGCCCTTCTCTGGATCGTCTCTAATCTGGAGATATCACACTTGGAGGAAGGGTTCCGATCTGTTACGCCGGAAGAATGGCGACAATAGATGCTTGATCACTTTGATGTTGACGAGTAATTTTAACTTGCTGAGCATGTGTGACGAAATGTAAAGAAATTTTTGAAATCCCAATTTCTATAAATCTGCTGAAAGCAGGTCTTTAAGCATTCTTTGGGAGCTCTATTCATCAGGTAATGACAGCTCTGCTGTCGTTTTAAGGCTTTTTCGTTGCGTCTTGGATGATGAGGTTTTCTTTTGCTTTCTCCCTTGCTCCTTTTTTATTTTTGTCTATTGCATATTTTTGTCTATTCCATATATGAAACGGTGCCAAGCCCCTTAAATATAAACAATTCAATTCAATTCAATAATTCATTGATGCTTGATCACTTTATGTGTGACGAAATGTAACGACTCTTCGTAAACTTATGTAGAGTCATCCAAAAATCTCAGTTGCTACGAGGAAAGGAGACATTTTAAAGGCCAGGCTAATACAGGGGCCATCTATTTTCAACAGGGTTTGATGCAACTTCACGCCTCACACGAGTGTCATGATGTTTTGCGGCGCATGTTGCCATTGACTCTAAATGGCGCCGAGTCAAAGAATGAAATCCTATGGCATCGGGAAAATTAATGGAGCCACAAACGTAAATTAAATGGCAGAAATGGTGTTGCCTCCGAAACTTTCCTTTACTTGCGTTCATTTTTCACACAGAAAAAAGTGTCGTGTTTCATCGACATGTTGTGACATCAGTTTTACGAGTTTTTTTTTTCAACAATTTTATTGCATATATTTTAGAAAAAACACTTTCGATTTTTTTTCTTCTTCATTTGGTTGGACCACAAAGGAAAAACTTTGGTGCTGAATTTCGTCGCGGAATCAAAAATATCATTGACTCCCGAAAGTGCATTTAAATAATCGCATGTGTGGTTCCATTAATTTTCCCGGCACATACGAAAATGTTTGGTAAGGGTGTAGATTTATTCCAGCATTAATAAGGTAATGACGGGTGTGTCTTTAAATGCGAGACTGTGCGGATCTGTCTTTAATAAAATGTTGAAGTTTTAAGAAAGTTTTTCGGAAGTTCATTTTTACAGAATGGTTGTCAACTGTGCATGATGGCCGAAGAAGAAAGCAGTGGAATCAGATACGCCGCAGTAAATAGATCGGGACAAATTTCGTACAGTCTCGCATTAAAAGACACAACAGTTAGATGCCCATTTTCTGGACAATTTCAAATGAATTCGCTGTATCCTTCCCCCATTTCATTACCAATGAATCTAGAGCCATTTCGTTTCCAGAATTAGAGTCTAGAGCATTAAATCTCGAAAATCTCGAAGATCGAAATTAGGGATTTGGCTTTTTTGTTCTTGCACAACTTTTGCACTGTTCCTTGCGCTGCGCTCTATGCTCGTGCTGCTCGAATGATACATACGAGTAATGATAATGGAAGGTTGAATTAGTCAGAAGTCTGAAGGCTGAAGGCTGGTCTGACAACGGAAATTATTTCGAAGAAAAGTCAAATTAATTTGAAATGTGAAAAGTAAAGTCGGCGAACGGGAAACGAGAATGGAAGACATGTACAATCCGTTCCGTACTGCGAATTTACATGGCATTTTACGCATGACAAGAATGGGATATCTCGCAGCAATCCATAAAGATAGCCTCTACACTACTGCGATGAGGGAAACTTCAATTTCTACTTCGTTTATTTCCAAATTACCTATGAAGTGACAAAAATGGGAAAAATAGTATTACGTGTATTGTGCCCATTCTACAAAACTTATCAAAAGTCTTGGAACATAGGAGCTCGGTTTTAACTCAGGGCCATTTAGAATACATAGCATCGCGCGGTGCAAAACATCATGACACTCGTGTAAGGTGTGAAGTTGCAGCAAGCCCTGTTAAAAATAGATGGCCCCTGTATTAGACAGGCCTTCAAAATATCGCCTATATGTTCGAGGACTTTTGATAAACACCGTATATATTCAGTTATAGAGCGGATAACGGTGGACGCCTGACCCGTGAAAAATGCTGTGTGAAATCGACACAGGGAATGGACTGTATGCAGACGGAAGATTGAGAAGAAAAGGGAAGGAAAACGACAATTCGGAGTGCTGAAGACAAAAGAAAATGAGGAGGGTTTGGTACAGAGCCGACTCAATTACAGTACCCACTTGAGCAAACGAATGGGGCAACAATGCATTTTTGAAGAAACTGAAATTCGCAGAAATATTTGTCTTCACATTTTTAACTTATTCATCATAATTTTGGAAAATTTCATCACTACACAAATGGGGCAACAAAAATGAGAAAAATCCCTGCGTATGAGTTTTGTAATTTCGTCACCATTGTACAGCCACAAGCATGGATGAAGAGCAATAGAAAGGTTATAGTCGGTTGAGATTGTTCCTGAAAAGGTAGACATTCGGGAGTGGAATGCGAGACATGGGCGCGAGGTAGGATATTCGTACCAGAAAGGTTCTCGCGTTAACGCCAAGGGAACCCCAGCGCAAATGAAGTAAAATTTGGGTTGTAAAAGTTAACGAAGGAATTAGATAAGCATTTTGAGAAAGCGAAATGATCTGGAATGAAAATTCCTGCGCTTTTAGCATGGACTTTATATTGCAATGGCCAAGAGCGGAAAGCTATTTGTGCGTTTTTTCCAGGTTTTCAGCGCAAGCGCGCGATGTTTACCTCAAGCAGTTTTAACGGCCACATTTCCCATTGTCATTCACTCTCAGCTTCACCTCAATAGGCCTATAGCCAATTCAGTTGAGAGATTTGCGCTGCGAACATTAATTTCTATGCAAAAATGGTGCTTTGCTCCTTTTCCATTGTTGGATTGAATTGAATTGAATTGAATTGAATTGAATTGAATTGAATTGAATTGTTTATTTTCGGGGCGAACCCCTTATCAAATTGAGTTACAAACAATTTATGTCAACTTCAAGAATCATAAAAATAACTACACAAACATTTCAAAAGATTCATCAAAAAGATTTAGCGAGACGGTTATGAAAGATAGGGACACTGAGGGGAAGATTGAAAGTGGACTCAGGCAACTGGTTCCAGGGGCGCAAATCCCTCTTGAGATCTGGGGGGTTAGTTGCCTCGTGGGCCCTTTTTTCACGGAAATTGGGGCCCATTTGATGAAGCCCGCCGCAGGCACAACGGGGTCTGGGGCAGCGCCCCAGCGGGGATCCAAGGGGCAGAGCCCCTGGCAGGGGGTCTGGGGGACGAAGTCCCCCAGAAGCTGAAGAAATTTTGAAATTCGAGTGTTCATTTGGGGTCCAAAATTGATGTTTCTTTCAAATTTTTGGGACCCAAATGAGCCTTGAAATGATGGGCGCACTTTTATGGTTTTGCAAATTTGAGGCCCATTCGCAACAGGCCTGCACGAAAGCCTGAATTTCCAAATATGTGTGTGCAAGAGACATTTTCTGAAATTCACGAAAGCAGATGCAAAAACAAAAGCGATAGGTATGTCTCCAACAAAGAAGGTCAAGAGGAGCAGTTAAATTGTGAAACTAAATTGTGAAACAAAGTCGGGGGCACGCGGGGTCTGGGGCGGAGTTCTTGGTTCAGGTGGGATGCCAAGGGACAGAGCCTTGCAGAGTTTGAGAGCCTTTAGCAGGGTGTCTGGGAGTACCACAGAGGTGTGATAACTTTTAGGCATTTCAACATGCATTTTGGTCCGGATTTTTGCTATTTTGACCGCCATTATGGCCAGGGCTGGGTGGTCAGGCTCATACATAGGTATCATTAAAATTTGTACAAAATTCTCCCATATGTAGATTCAGGCCATTGCAGGTGCTTTGGCGTTCATTTGTTTTTTCTTTTCCACTGGACACACTTGTTTTTTTTTGGAAATGAGGTTTTTTTCAGAGTGGCAGAAGGCCATGATCTGGATTGATTCCCTTGCTTTTTCGGGCACAAGAGCGGTTTTTTCGGATGGGCGGCAGGGGCAATCTGTGGGGTTGGCAAGAGGGCCCAACCTCCCATAATTTCACCAGTTCAAATTGTTCGTTACGATATCATTAAAATGCGGTCAAATGATGACTTTACTTTTCACCTTTTAGGAATGTGGCTGGTAGATTGTAGGCATTTATTTTTTTCTTTTCCATCAAAATCTGCTGTGTATTTTTTTTTTTTGTTTTTTTAGAAATGAAGTTCTCTGAAAGCTGGAGCTGGATTGATTCCCTTGCGGTCTAGGGGCCCCGGAGGGGATTGCGATTTGTGCTCGACGCATGAGCCCTTTCTGGGGATGGCAAGAGGGCCCAAATTTACCAGAATTCCATCAATAAAATTTATTCGTTATCATACCTACCACGGCGTTACCACAGCAGGTGGTTGGCACTCGCTTTCACTTTCCCACAAGTCTGTTGTGTTTTGTAGGTTTTTTTGGATATGAGGTTTTTGTGCTGAAAGCTGGAGCTGGATTGATTCCCTGGCGTTCGAAGGGCCCCAGAGGGGGAAAATAAGGGCTGAGGCAGGGGCCCTCTGTGGGGTTGGCAAAAGGGCCCCACCCCCTCCAGAATTCCACTCACCGAATTCTGGGGGGGTGAACCCCCCCCCCCAACCCCCCCCCCCAACCCCCCCCCGTGATTTGCGCCCATGACTGGTTCCACTCAGTTACTGTCCTGGCCATGAAGGAATATTTCCCCACATCCCTTTTGAAACTCAACAGCTTTATTTTGTATGGATGATCATTGCGGGAATAATAATTGGGCTGATCTACATAGTCCAAAAACTCTCCCCACCCTCCAACGTTCGACACAACAAGCAGCAAAGCATTCAACCTGGCAATTTTTCTTCGAATAGCCAGGGGTTTCCAGCCGAGGGAAAGCATCATTTCAGATACACTGCTCGTGCGCTTGTAGTCAGCCATAACAAATCGCGCGGCGCGGCGCTGGACAGACTCCAAAATGCTGCAGTTGGTTGCGAGAAAAGGATCCCAAGCAGGAGATGCATACTCCATTATTGGGAGAACAAGACTTTTATATGCAAGTTCCCGAATTTTTGCAGGGCATTTCCTAAAGTTCCGTTTTATGAAGTAAAGGGCGGAATTAGCCTTTGCTGCAGTTCGAGCAAGGTGAGGCTGCCAATTTAGTTTCCTCTCAAGAACAACACCAAGGTAAGTTATCTCGGAACATTTTGCCAACGGAAAGCCGCAAAGAGAATATTTGACATCTAGTTGAGACTTCTTGGTGGCAAATGAGATAGTATTACATTTTTGAACACTAATTTCCATGCCCGTAGAAGTACACCACGCGGAGATAGCATCCAAGTCCGCTTGCAAAGCCAGGCAGTCAGGTAAAGAGTCAACTTTAGTGTACAAAAGGCAGTCATCTGCGAAAAAACGAATTTTGCAATTTATAAAACTGGGTAATTCATTAATAAAAATTATAAATAACAACGGCCCTAGGATGCTGCCTTGAGGAACCCCAGAAGTTACTGGGACAGGGTCAGACAATTGCCCGTCCACCCGGACCAACTGCACCCTGTTTGAGAGATAGCCACGCACCCAATTGACAATACAAGGATCAATTTTCAGACTGGCCAGTTTAAAAATGAGCAACTTATGGTCCACTTTATCAAATGCCTTGGCCAAATCGATAGCAACTGCGTCAATTTGAGAGCCAGAGTCCAAAGCTATCGAGACTTCCTGTATAAAGGCCGCAAGCTGAGTTGTACAAGAGTAGTCAGCCCTGAACCCATGTTGAGCAGGAGAAAGTAAATTCCCAGATTCAAGAAATTCACGGATGCGCACTGCGATCAAAAACTCAAGGATCTTGGAGCATGTACTCAGCAGGCTTATGGGGCGGTAATTTGACGGATCAGATTTTTTACCCTTCTTGAATACTGGCACAATAACTGATCTCTTCCAAGCAGTTGGAATGTCCCCAAAATCTAAGCAAGCTTGGAAAATTAGCAGCAAAAATTTGCTGAATACTGAGGGCAACAGCTTTAGAAACCTGGCTGTGATAAAGTCATCACCTTCAGAAATTTTTGACTTCATCCTATGAATACGATTAATTATAGATGTTTCGGTAATAATAGGTGCAGAACAAAGACAAGGATTACAAACATCATTAAGAGAAGGTACAAGAAATGAGGACTTATTAAACACTTTGGCAAAAGTTGAGTTTAGAAGATTTGCTTTACCAGCAGCATCAGTCACCAGAGAGCCTGGGTCCTCATTATTACTGTGCAAGGAAGGGAGATTTTTTGCAGTGGATTTGACAGTCTTGTTGTAATTCCAAAATTTCCTTAATCCTGCTCTATTTCCTGCAAGGAAGGAGCCAAGATAACTTTCTAATGCAGAATGTTTTTGCGAATTATAGGATTTTAATGCTGATTTATAAGCAGTGGCATAAACGCCTGAAATCCCCCTTCGGCGAAAGAGCCTCCTCAGTTTTTGTTTTGAAAACCGAAGCTCCTTCGAAAACCAAGGTGGTTTGGGCGTTGAACGCACATTTTTCTTCGGGACACAAATTTCCATTGCCTCTCTGGCAATTTTTGAAAAGGACTCCCAAAGATCATCAATACTAGGCTTGCACCTAGAATGAGCAATAAAATTGTCAAACTTGACCAGAAGAAAACTCGACAAAGTGCTAAGATTTACTTGATCAAAAAGCCAAACAGATTTGACCGGTTGTTTTGTCACGGGCTTTGCAAAGTTGAGTTCCAACAAAACCAGCCTGTGGTCAGAAATGCCGTCTTCAACAGATGAATTGAGGCAGATTTCTGGCGGCCGGATGAGGGATACATCAAGCAGGTTATTAGCCCGAGTGGGGGAAACAGTGAATTGCTGCAGATTATACTTAGAAGCAAATGAGAGAGCAGACGAATTTAGCTCGAGTCCATAAAGAGGATTTGGGCCTACTTTCCATTCTTTCCAATTTATGCTCGGCAAATTTAGATCCCCCAAAACAAGCAGTGGCTTTCGAGCACATTCCAGAATTTTAAAATTGTTTAAACAGTCGTCAAGTGCACTAAATATGACAGAATTGACAGAATGAGGTCGATATATAACAACAAGATAGAAATTGACTGAACCATCAAGAGACGAAATAAGACAAAGAAAAAACTCGTAAATAGGGTGAGCAAAGATAACAGTGCAATTTAAGCTGGAGTTTACGGCCACAAAAATTCCTCCAGCAATACAGAGCGGTCTCTTCTATGGACAGTTAGGTCAGCAGGGAAAATTTCTGAATCCCTTATTTCCGGAGACAACCAACTTTCAACACCAACGATGACGTCAGCTTTTTGCAACTCAAGCAAAGTATTAAATTGAGCCACCTTGTTCTTTAGGCTCCGAAAATTAGAAAGGAGGATTTTCAACACCGGCGTTTTTTTGAATTGACTATGGATAGCAGACTTCATTTGGGGAAAAACAGTCGACGCCTCAGCATTTGCCCGTGCGACCGGATTCTGCCTTTTCACCTGTTTTAATTTCACCTGGATTGAAAGATGCATCCGTCTGTTGAATTGGCCATTGAGATGACCCTGAGTCTGAGTAGAAAATGGAAATTGGGCCGTTCGGTATTATATCGGTCCATCAAATGATTCCATCCTATGTGGCTTTTTTCATTGAATGAATCAACCATTTGTGAACTTTGTACCGTTTTTTGTCTGTAACGAAGAGGCTACGCCCCTTGGTTTGGGTGCATACCCTTATCCGTTGCTTCATACCCGACATCCGAAATGGAATTGAAATAGCGGTTCTTTCAGCAAACGTAAGGCAAAAACAAACAATAAGATAAGTGACCATATACCGGCTTACTATCACCTAAAACATTGCCAAAGGCGCACGGATAATGGCTAAAGTTTCACCATTCCATTGTTGTGCCACAGGAATGTTTACGCGAATTCCTTTTTCCAAGAACAATAGATGACTAGAATGCGCTGCCTTCGAATTCAGATGCCAGTCAATTTTAATGTTTCTTCTTTCTGTCTGTGTTTTAATTATTTCAATTCAGAGATGTGAATTACATTTCTGAGTTACTGATTTATGTGCCCATGATTTTTTTGGTTCAGTTTTTTTTATGTCAACTGTTCATTTCAATGTGATTTATTTTATTATGTATTGTTGAAAGGGGTGGCCATTTCGGGCTATGGTCCGGCCTTTCTTCAAGTTTTCGTTTGTAATCATTAATTTGTATTTTGGAAATAAAGGATGTTCAATTCAATTCAATTCAATTCAATTGTTTTCTTTTACTCTTGACTAGTAGTGGTGTCCGTCACTGCCTCCATATACTCTCTGTGGCAGTTTTTCTACGAATAAATACTGATAAAAATTTGAAAAAGCATCACCGGCCAACATCCTTTATTGGCCTCAGCAAACTACAGCACCTTAGAGGGCTGGATCTATTAAAAGTTGCTGCGATCAACAGCATCACTTCCAATGCCATCTGGCCCGTTGCTTCACAAACTTCAGAGACTTTGTCTTAACTCGTATAAGTTGTTGCAAGAGAAGTTGAGGGAAACATGATGTGCCGAGCGTTCAATCCAAAAAGCCTCTCTCAGATCAGAGGGCTTTTCCTTTCCACGCCGCCATCTGAACGAGTCTAAAGAATCAACATTCAGTCGTGTATTCAAGTGCAATGCTTTCAAATACGATCACACACTGGAATGCTTGCAATATCGGTGTAGAAAATTTCGAAACAAAAACAAACAACAAAATAATTTTCTGCGTTTGGACCTTTGAAGCAATTTTTCTTGTGCGCCAAACGGGGGCTCGGAAAAGCTTCACCACGGGAAAGCGTCACCAAGGAATAGCGTCATTAAATTTCGCAAAAATAAAAACATGTTCTGCGAGGAATCTCTTTATTCTCAGGTCAGATTCTGGCTGTTTGTAACTGGAAAAAGGCTAGGGGGGTAACCTCTACCTTTGGCCGAGGTTACCCCCCCTACCCCCCACTCTAGAATGTTGCTGTCAACGTCCTTCGTGGTGTGTGCCCTGCAGACACCACGAAGGACTTCAATAGCAACATTCTGTTTCTTTTGTACCTACGAATACTGTGCAATGGGGAGATAAAGTTATCAAAAATACTGCATTACGCTACATTGTACTGCATTAGATCTGTTGAAAACTCCAAATTCTGATAAGATATCTTGGGCTGCAAAACGCAAAATAAGTCCCATAGTGGGCAATCATGTCTCCAAAATTGACTCTGTATGTATTTCAACAAATAGCTGAACTATATATAGAGCTGCAAATGGCATAGATGATCCGTCTTAGCCGGCTTTCCACTGCCGCTGGTCCATCTTGCTCCGCTTTTACCCGCCGAGACGGTCCATCTTGACCGACTTACCTTTTCCGATAATAAAAAGAAGGTCCATCTTGACCCGCTTTCCCGCCAATTTTGGGCCTACCTGAATATAGAAATGTCTATATTCAGGTAGGCCCACACTATCCACAAAAGCTGGTCAATCTTTTTCCCGAACTAACTTTAGTATGTCCACAATTAATTCCATTTCCGCACCTATGTCAGCTTCTGCCAATGCAACATGGGGACTACCTTCCTCACCCATCCCAACTGCGTT